>WYDE02107056.1:0-11584 GCA_009867175.2 Adela reaumurella
AGTAGTAGATATTGTACACCGGGTGGCAAAACTGAAATGGCAGTGGGCTGGACACGTGAGCCGCAGGGATGACGGCCTTTGGAGCACGCGCGTCCTACACTGGCGACCATGGACAGGCAGTCGAAGTGTGGGAAGACCACCCGCTAGGTGGGACGACGACATCAGGTACGTCGCTGGCAAATGATGGATTCGTGTTGCCGAGTACCGGGAGGATTGGAAACAAATTGGAGAGGAGTATGTCCAGCAGTGGACGGTTAAACGCTGATGACGATGATGCGTAACGAATAAGATTTTTGATCGAGAAGTTTGTGGGCCGGAGAGTACCATAGGCTTCTTTCTTAGGTTAATTCGTACGCGTGGACTTCACGGCGGGCGAAGCCGCTGGTAAAAGGTAGCAAAAAATAAGGAGCATAAACTATTGTACTCATATAAATATATAAATATAGTAGGTATAATATATAGTACGCACATAAATTTTCTGAAAATTATACAATTATGAGGGTCACATTATACCCTACAACGACTTATAAGGCGACTAAGGGATAAGGACAAGATGCCGTGCTAAAGGGCGAAAGGCTCTCCACCTCTCACCTTGGTACGGTACGGTATTTCTACCAAGTCATCCAGTAGTGTCTTCGTATCTTACACGCTGCTTGATATCTTGTCCGAATACCTTGCGAGA
The DNA here is from genome assembly GCA_009867175.2 of Adela reaumurella. Taxonomy (NCBI): domain Eukaryota; kingdom Metazoa; phylum Arthropoda; class Insecta; order Lepidoptera; family Adelidae; genus Adela; species Adela reaumurella. The sequence goes on from WYDE02107056.1 coordinate 683, forward strand.
TGTGGTGGTTGGTGTTGTGCTGTAATTTACCGGATTTCTTGCAGCACAATACCGATTGCTCTGCTTACCACGATTGTCGGGATTGAGCGTGATAGATATGTATGTGTGTAACTCCTTATATACTGATGTACAGGAGTGAAAGTTGGGTATGGCAGACGAAGCAGGAAAGCAGAATAAATGCTGTGAAATGCGCGCGTTGAGGAGTATGTGTGGAGTCACAAAGAAAGACAGATTGAGATATTGTGAAGTGAGAGAGTGTTATGTTCTGAAAGAAAATATAGTCACAAGGATTGAGAAAGGAATACTTCGGTGGTTCAGTCATCTTGGAACAATGGATGTCAGAAGATCAGGATCTCAAAAAGGGGCAAGTGCGCACTACCTTTAACTGACGAGCATGCATGAATAATATTATGAGAGTGCAAGAAGCGGCATAGGTGTGTCAGGATCGTGGCACGTGGACATCCGTTGTCTCTGCTTACCCCACCAGGAAACAGGCGTTATGTGTGTTTGTAAGTAACTGCTTATAAACTACTGACATTAATTTACACATCAATCGATAAGAATATTGTCTAAGATGTTAGCTATTCATAGCAGTAACACTCGCAACTCGCGACAATTAAACAGCTCAACTAAAAGGGCTGTGTAAAAAAATATAACTATACCAACTAATTTTCGTATTCTCAGATCTGGTGGAAATGGCATTGGCGTACGACCAGAAGTACGGCTCCGTCATCAGTGGCTGGCTCGGCCCCAAGCTCCTGGTCTTCCTAACAGATCCAAATGACGTAGAGATTATCCTGAGCAGCCACGTACACATCGACAAGTCTTCGGAGTACAGGTTCTTCAAGCATTGGCTAGGCGAGGGACTCCTTATCAGTTCAGGTTTGCAGTTTAACGTAGACTACGAGTACCGGCATTCATTCGTTTTAAACTTTTCGTGTTAAACTCTCTTTCAATGCACATTTAACCATCCTTAAGCCTCCGTAAGCAGTCATATTGTGAAAATCGTCCAATTATTCATCGCGAAATAAGAAGTACCCAGAAACACTTGAATCATAAAGAAATACAGTGAATAGAGAAGGTTCCATTATAAACTCTTTATCGGGCAGAATTGTTGAAAGCCTTCTAGAAACTCAGAAAAAAATAGCAAATATAGCTTTAGAAAAAAATATTTCATTCGCAAGATCTCATTCATTTGAAAGATATTTTAATGTATTAAATTCTTTATCGTGTAGTTTCTCCGTAGAAAATTTACTTTTCGAGAAATGTAAAAAGTAACAAGTAACAAAAAAGTAACAAAACGCGCGACCGCCGCTCACGATAGCCTTGTTTTTATTGGTCAGTGAGCGCGACGTGATTGTATGTGGTGGTTAGGTGCCTACGGGCCCTTAATAATCTATATTTCAGTATGCCTATACTTTACATGCAATCATTAAAGTAGGTTGGTACACACAATTTATTAATTATTCAAGTTTATTTAATAATGAGTGACGTTGTTCATTACATATACAAAATAGTTGTGGACACGAGTAGGTTAGTAAAATTTTATATTTCGATAAATCTCTTATTAGGTATATATCTGGACTTTAAGTTTTGCTATACTAAAATGATTTCTATCTGGGAAGATGAGGCATGTTTATTAAAGAATGAAAAGAAGATTTTAGAAAGATGGAAACATTATTTAGGAAGGCTCTTTAAACCTGAAGGAGTGGAGACACAGCCTGCAGATGGAGCTGTGCCGCTGTGGGCGAAACGTCTAGTACGGGGATGATAGCGAGATGAGTATAGACGAGATTCAGAAAGCATACAAAGGCATGAAATCAGGTTAAGCAGCAGGTTATTATAAAGTATATGTCGAAATGCAGAATAGCGGTGGTTGGGTGGTTGCATACCTGTTGCATCGGCTCTTTAATATGTGCTGGCGACATGGCCAAGTACCGCAAGATTGGTGCAAAGCTGTGATCGTCCCGCTATTTAAAAGAAAACGCTCGCAACAGGAATATAAAAACTACCGAGACAAAATTTGCATTAATAAGCATTGTCGGCCAATTGGATGCTAAAGTACTGATTGAGAGGGTTTTGAATGTTAATTAGGAAAAGATTTGGGGTGTGCAAGCGGGTTTTAAATTATGGGATGCACGGATTTTGTCTTTTCCCTGTAGAAAAAGAACTGCCAAAAATCTAAAAGGTTTTTTGTGCGTTCCTAGATCTGGAAAAGGCCTATGACAAAGTGATGAGGATTCGGTTGTGGACAGTCGCTTGGAGCGAGCACTGAAATCTCTCTATGCAGGCTCAAGGGCCTGCGTCAGAATATATGGTGCATACACGTACTGGTATAACATCTCTAGAGGCGTCAGGCACGGGTGTGTGGCGTCACCTTGGCTGTTCAATCTATTAATGGGCAGCTGCTTGGCAAAAGAATGTGATTGTGAACTAAAAATGAGTGAGCTAGTTGTTAAATGCAAGAGGCATTGGATTTCATAATTCCGACGATCAAGTGATCCTTGCTTCGTCAGTTGACCAATTGCAGGGCAGGGTTAATATTAGGATGGAAGAATTTAAATGGAATGAAAGTGAATGTAAACAAGACGAAAGTAATGGTACCGGAGAGGAATGAAATGATGTCCGAATGCAATGTACTGATTAAGGATGAGAGATTGGAGCAAGTGAACGAATTTGTATATCTGGGGAATATGTTCACACAGAATGGAAAATGTGAAGGTGATGTGTAAAAGAGAGGGGTAAAACCTGAAATCAAGTGAATGGGGCCTTGCACGCAATTATGAGCAGCCAAAGTATGTCCAATAGAGCAAGTTTGGCTGTCCATGGCGGAATGCTGGCCTCTACAATGATGTACGGGAGTGAAAGTTGGGTATGGCAATCAAAGAACGAAAGCAACATAAATGCTGTGGAAATACGCGCGTTGTGGAGTATGTGTGGAGTTACAATGAAATTGTGTAGTCTTTCAGACCACAACGCTATCAACCTTGTGGTATGAATGAAGATATACAAGGATTGAAGGAGCGATGGTTAGGTGCTGGTTCGTTCATATTGGAAGAATGGATGATAGAAGACTAATGGAAGAAATTTTTGAAGCGAATGTAAGTGGAAGAGTTGAGCAGGGTCGCCCTAGACGCACGTACCTAGAACAAATCTAGCATGTGCTCAAAAAGGGGCAAGTGCGTAATACCCGTAACCGGCGAGCATTTATGAAGAACGTTATGAGAGTGCGAGAAGCGCCGAGGTGTGTCAGGATTCAGGATCGTGGCACGTGGAGATCCGTTGACTATCCCACTGGGAAACAGGCGTGACGCTATGTATGTATGAAAGTTTTGGATGGAATGTCTTAAATAAAAATAATATAGATCTGATTAAGATATCTTTCACGAATTAAGCGGCGCAGAATTTTACTCTTAACTTAGTAAGAACAATTCTTTCAATTAAATTTTTTCAGTTCATATTACATGCGAAATTAAATATTTGTTTTCCTGACAGCACTCTTACTAAATTTTACTAAAACTCAATATCCTAGGAAATTCCACGCATTTTCATTCTCTCTCATGTCGTTTAATCATGACAGGTCCTTTATGACCTTTTTTATACATGTCAAGGGTCTCTAATTTCAGGTGATAAATGGCGCTCGCACCGTAAGATGATCGCACCAACGTTCCACCTAAACATTCTGAAGTCTTTCGTTGGGGTCTTCAACCAGAACAGCTTGCACGTCGTGAAGAATATGCAGAATGAAGTCGGCAAGATCTTCGACGTGCACGACTATATGAGTGGTGTCACGGTGGACATCCTTCTTGGTGAGTTACATTACTCCATGGATCAAGGATCCAGAAAGACGCAGTAATAACCCAGTGTTGGTGTAGAGCTGATCTATATCTTGACAGAAATTCTGATGACTGTTAAATACATGGTGAAACCGTGCGTTGAAATTAACCCCGCAAAACTCTTTATTACTTTATTGATGAATTATACATATATACCGTCACGCCTCTTTCAAGGAGGTGCGAGAAGACAATTGAACGTCATTTTACACGTTCTTGCCTGAAGAATACCGTTTTTTTTTCATCCACCATCATACATCGCTTCATGTATTCGTGCCGATTACGGGTGCTGAAAACTTAGCATTTCTGTTAAAGATTACCTCTTTGGTCCTGATATGTTCGCCTAGGGCGGCCCCGTTCGACGCTTCCTTCCACATTTACTTCATATATTTGTTTGGTCCTTCTCTTACCATCCGTTCTCTTCATGTGTCCAACCAAACCATCTAAGATTCATTTCTCTATCCTTGTCGCTATGTATTCTTTCAATCCAAGTTTGTCACTTACACATTTATTATTTACCCTATGTTTCAAAGACACACAACCACAAATATTTTTCTCTTAATTTTAAATATGACACAATTATAATATAAGGAGTAGGAGTGGTACTTCAATAGTTTCCCCAACTCCAGCCGCGTGCTTACGAGGCATTGGAGCAAGAATGTAACACTTCGCCTGATTTTTCTCTGCTATCTTGATTACTTTTCACAAGTATACATTCAGGTAAAAAGGTAACAAAATGGACAAAAGTTGAAAAGGAAACATAATTAACACAAAAGTTGAAAAGGTAACAAATCGGAATGTACAACGGACAATCATTGAAAAACTAGCAAAATTGGCAAAAGTTGAAAAGGTAACGAAATGGACAAACGTTAGAAAAGTAACAAAATGGACAAAAGTAACAAAGTGGTGAAAAGTAATAAAGTAGACAAAAGGTACGTGGGTGGCAATAGCTAAAAATGGGCAAAATCCCCCTTTCCCAATTTCAACTGTCCCCTTGGCAACGGTCCAATGTCTCTCCGCGGGAAAAAACGCGGAAAACAATGTTTGAACAAATTGAATTTCATTAAACAGCGGTTTTATCAAATTCGGATATTTAACGCCTTTTAACTGGAAAGTTCAGTAAAAGACGAAATAATTATTTTATGGGGCTATTTACTGACTGCCTTAGTTAAATCGCTGAATTACTAGTCGCTAAATACTACTAATGTCGCGAAATATCTGATGCTCTTAGATATTTTGCGAATTACCTGATTTCGGGTTTTTACGGTGACATATACAATTTACTTTTTGTACAATGACAACTCAAATCAGAACCTTTTTAGAAATTTTTACAGCGAAGGGGTTATTTGGTGCAGGTAAGTAGTGCTCATGAAAACATACAATAAGAAAGTACTCAGCACAAAGAAACAAGGAAATAATCTGATTTTGTTTCTACTCAACGAATTTATTATATTTTGTTTTGTTTTTCTTAATATAATTGGCTCAAATAGTGAATATTTATCCTAGATCATGTGCCCCAAAAACTAGTAATAAGTTATTAAAACCGAAAGTTTTTATAACTTATAAAAAAAAATATCTATTTACGTTTAATCGACATAAAAAATATTAATATTATTTACTATTATTTACTTTTCTGTCAAAAGTCGTTTGTCAAACATATGTATTAAAACATCCCCCGAAACAACGTTCATCGTTGCCCGAAATGCATTTTGTATTGATGGGGCCCACTCGCAGACAACGCTTTAAAGAAGTGACTTCTACTTGTATCGTTGCAGAAACCGTAATGGGCATTTCTAAGACGACACAGGACAAGTCTGGATTTGATTATGCAATGGCCGTCATGAAGTAAGAAATTTTTATTATCGTGTAATTTTTTAACCGCTGCATATGCAGTTATGTTTTTGGCTGCCAAGCAAAGAAAAATCAATTTTTCGAATATATATTTCTACTATGTTTCGATAATTAAATCCAAAAAATTTATTGCGAAAAATCAACAATAATAACACGAAATTATTCCCTGGTATAGTCATCTGTATATAATTATAAAGGAACATGTCCTGACTGACGAACTGAACCTTTCATCAACGCCCAGCCCAAATCGCTGAAGATAGGAAACTGAAATTTGGAGAGTGTACTCCTTTGATGACGTAAGAATCCACTAGGGGAGATTTTTCCAAATACCTCACCAAAGGGGGGAAATCCGCGAAAAGGGTATTTCACAATTTTTGTAATATTTCATAAGAGGAGTAAGTTATTGACTTGGATTTTTCTATAAAATATTAAGAATGTTAATACCTAATATGTTATGTCTTTATTTTTTCGTATCATACTTCCAAAAGAGGAAAATAGGCAAATAAATCCAAATATTTACACATATTTAAAAATTCAATCATATCTCACTGACCAGTTATACAATTCAAAGTTTTTTTTACAAAACTGATAAATGTATAAATGTAAAAAAAAAGATTTCAGAACTGAAATAACTTTATGTGTGACTTCGAAAAGGGAAAATTTGGCAAAAATAATTTTAGTATAGACTCTTAAATTCTTCCATTCCTTTTATATAAATAGACATACCAAATTACATTCTTCGGAGAAACGTTACACGTATTATTAGCTAAAAAGTAATTTCAGTAATTTCGTCATAAACATCGTCAGTCGTATAGTCATTAAAGTTAAAATATTGTTCAGTATATGTTCATATATATTCAAATATATTTCATTATCCATCTTAATCGCAGTTAAATTAAAAAACTTTTCCATAATGTGCGACATTATCCAGCAGATTCACATTAAAGTTAAATATTTTCCAGAATGTACGACATTAACAATTAGAATCGCAGTCAAATTAGAAAAAAAAATCCACAATATGCGACATTATCTACCAGAATCGAATTAAAGTTAACATTTTTTCCAGGATGTACGACATTATCCATTAGAACCGCATTAAAGTTAAAATATTTTTCCAGGATGTAGGTACCACATTATCCATCAGAATTTCAGTCAATTTAAAAAACTTTTCCATGATATATGACATTATTCATCCTTACCGCATTAAAATTGAAATATTTTCCAGGATTATCCACATTATCCATCCGGATTGCAGTTAAATTAAATTCTTTTCCCATAATGTGCGATATTTATTATCACTCAGAAAAGCATTAAAGTTAAAATATTTTCCGGACATTATCCATCACAAGCGTATTCGAATTAAAAACATTTTCCAAGTTCCAAGATGTGCGACATTATCCATCACATCCGCATTCGAATTAAAAACATTTTCCAGAATGTGCGACATTATCCATCAGAACCTCATTCAAATTAAAAAACTTTTTCACAATATGAAACATTATCCATCAGAACCGCATTAAAGTTAACATATTTTCCAGGATGTGCGAGATTCATTATCTTTCAGAATCGCAGTCAAATTTAAAAAAAAATCACATAACGTACTACATTATCCATCAGAACCGCATTAAAGTTGAAATATTTTCCAGGATGTAACACAATACCCACATGTACCGCATTCGAATTAAAAAAAGTTCAGGATGTGCGACATTATCCATCACAATCGCAGTCAAATTAAATAAAACTTGTTCCACATTATCAATCAGAACCGCATTAAAGTTAAAACATTTTCCAAAATGTACGACATTACCCAACACAACCACATTCAAATTTAAAAAAAATGGATCACATTAATATTAAAAATACTTTCCAGGATATGCCACATTATCCATCAGGATAGATCGCATTCATATTCAAAATATTTTCCAGGATGTGCGACATTATCCATCAGAGACACTACAAGTTATGGCTTCGTTTCGACGCCATCTTCAAGTTCACAGCTTTCTACAAACAGCAAATCAAACTTCTGGAAATCATTCACGGACTTACCAATAAGGTATAGGTTTAAAATGTGCATTTTACATGCTAGGTTTTGATCAATCGTACGCATGTCCATTTTCAAACCTTTGCAGTTGAAAGAGACAAAATTCCGAAGTCCCTTTTACTCCATGGTCGGCGTCAATGTGACTGTAAGAGACCTAGAATCTGTCCCTATTTCCGGTGTAAAGCTTTCGGACGATAGGAGTGTTCGTGGCACACACCACTATAATTTGAGGATCAGGCGGGCTTCTATTGTTGATGTTCATCGTGTCTCACGGCAGTGTTAGGATCCTAAAAGAGAATATTTAATAAAACCAGTTTGAGTGCGGGAATCAGAGTGCAGTAGATTTATCTTATGTGCGGATTCGTCAACCGCAGAGTCGCAGTGGTCTGGCGCGTAACGTGCGTACGCTATCGAAGAAATGAAGAGGAACTAAAGAAGGATGAAGAAATGACTAAAGAAATTATAGAAGAATCGTACGTTACGGCCCAGCTGCAGTTTTGTTCTCACTACAGCAAATAGCTTTTACGAGATAGATAAAGTAAAATCATAATTGTATATCCCGGCTTCGAGTGCATCCTGCGTATAGTTCACGGACGTGGTTCCAGGACGATGGAGCCACCTCGCACACTGTGAGAGCCACAATATGGACAAACATCGTGAGCTGCTGCCTCAAAATGCGATGAGCAGATTGCATGAGTGCGTGCAACGAAATAGAATATGTCTGGTAGATGCGTTTTAAAAAAAATTAAATCCTCATTATTGTTGATGAATTTTCAATGAAATTTTTTTTCCTAGCATGTGTGAATATTTTTTTTTATTTAATATTAAATCCTAACTCTCCCGTGAAATAGGTCCTACCATAGGTCTATTCTTCAAATCAGTTGAGGGAATATTTCCAGTTGCTTGTCAGTTTTCAAACATCATCCGTATTCTGCATGCAAAACAGGCCATTTCGCCTGAGAAGCGTTTCGTTTGTCAGCGTCGGTGGCTCAGCGGTTCTGCATGCGGTATTCGCTTACCGAAGTTAAGCACTGCCGGGCGCAGTCAGGTAATGGATGAGTGACCGCTTGACCGTTGATGTTGGCCGTGGTTCAGATTCCACGTAAAACTGTAGGTCCATTCCCTCTACATACATGGTGGTAGGGTCAAACCCGACTAGGTTGGTAGCACGACCACCGCACTGAATGAAGGTCGGTCGAAGCGGCTATGAAAAATGTTTCCGTCCAGTTCAGTGTAGCCGGCTCGATTTGAGGAAAGCGCTGACATGTCACCTACCTAATTCACCAAGGTGTATTCGGCTGACATTACTGGTACCAAAAAAAACACGGTGCATTAGGTGATGTAGCCATCCGGATTCCTTAAAAAAAAGCTCCTGAGAGTGGACTGAACGAATTTCCTGACTGCGTTCCGCGGCTTTCAAGAATACGATCGTGTTGTTAGTCAGAAAAATCACCAGTATAACTTGTAATTTCGACTGAGAAGCGCCTGAGCGGATTTTGAGAATAGACCTCCTAGGCTATGTCAGTCCGGTCAGTCAGGCATTGTTAATGAAGCTTTCTAAAATTAACCTACTAAATTTCAGCCCGATCGGCTGAGCCGTTTAGGAGAAGTTGTGCGGACAAATAAATAAACAAGAAAGACACCAGAACTTTTTTTTAACCTGTTCGAGTAAGTGGTTTTACTCGCTGTGCCAATTAGTTTATTCTCATAAAAATATTGACATAATCGGCGCGCATGTATGAAGGTATGCATGACGGTGTATAAAGAAAGAAAGAAGGAAAGAAAGAAATATTTATTTTTCACTTCTACAAACATTAATAAATTACAAAAGGAAAAAAACATATAACAATAATAGAAGAGAAAAAAAGGGCAGGACGCAGCCTATGCTGAAATCCACTAGATTCAGCGCTGTGTTTACAAGCCCTACGTGTACGACAAAGAATGTCTTGTCTGAATTGTCTCTGCCTACCTCTCCGACAAAGAGGGGTGGGATGTAAAAAAATATTGAGAAATTCTCACGGAAGTGTACGAGTACCTAATTAAATTTTTTATGATTTCCACATTATTTTTGCAGTACTTACTGAAAAAAAAATCTAAATAATTTCTTATACGATAGGTCATACAAAACAAGAAAGAGATGTACCTTTCCAACAAAGAAAAAGGAATCATCCCACCCACTCTGGAGACACTGACTCGGGAGGCGACTGAAGGAACCGTAGTCAACGAGAAGTCCCTGGCTGACACCGTATTCAGAGGTATCAGGGATGACCTAGATGACAACGACGAAAACGATATTGGTGAGAATTTCATTCATGGTATTTTTACTGTAATTAGGAATTCAGTAACTATTGAAAAACAAAACGGAAAAGTACAAGTAGTACTCGCTCCCAAAGGTATCCGTACAAACTTTATACATTCATACATACCATAACGTTTCTTTCCAATTTTCCTTTACTTGTGCTGTGGGACCTTACTTTTTCCCAACTTTCATGATTTCATGTCAACGTTAAGCACCGTACAAATTTAGACGAGTGATATTGCGAGTATCAAAGGCAGGCACCTAGCCACCAAATGCCACCACGCCGCGCTCACTGATCAATAAAAACAAGGCTATCGTGCGCGGCAGCGGCAAAATTTTTTCTGTTTTCTAGAAGATTTTCAACAATTTTGCCTGATAAAGAGTTTATAATGGAACCTTCTCTATTCGCTGTATTTTTGTATGCTTCAAATGTTTCTGAGTACTTCTTATTTCGCGATGAAAAATTAGACGATTTTGACTATATGGCTGCCTACGGCGGCTTAAATGGCCGTATATTTTCATTGCGTTGACTTAAATTGCTTAGAATGCTTTAATTTTTTTACACCTCCAAGGGATTGTAAGTATAATCTTGATATCTCTATACGTCATTCAGAAAAACGGTCTTAACAGTCAGACAGACGGACAGACCGAAAGTGATCCTATTAGGTATAAGGCATTAACTGATACTTTGTCTTGAAATTCTAACTGCATATAAATTTTGACATGGTAGGTACAATCAGTATCACTTATTCTATTAACTGGATTAATATTATTTTTGACAATATGATACATTGAGTATCATTTTTTTTTTATTATTTTTGACATTGTACTACATTGTGGTATTAGAATTAATTAGGATAATTTGGACAAATTGATAC
>WYDE02107167.1:0-11584 GCA_009867175.2 Adela reaumurella
CTTTCATCAAATTTAAAGAAGAATAATAAAAAATTCTTTCAATTCGAATTCTAGGTTGGTGGTCTAGCTGTAATATGATGTAATATATTGATGATAATATTCAAATTGAAAGATTTTTCATGATTATTCTTGAAATTTGTATTATTAATTTATTTAACTTTTTATTTACACGCCTTCCAGAGATGAAAGACATTGTGTGTCAACCGGCCCTTAAAAAATTATTTGAGCTAACTCCCGTCAGACTTTTAAAATGTGTGTATACAAATAAAATATGCAGGTGGGAAGTGTTGCTTGCAAACTATACATATTTATTTATTATTAAAATTCGATGCATTTATAAAATGTTTACACTTTAATATGCATACAATAACGACAAAATAATCATTGAATGACATTAAAACTACAACAGTAATGTTTTCATTTTCAGTAACCTATAAAATTAAGATAGATATTGTAAAAAAAACAGCGTGTCGACTTACACTAGCTTAATTTGGTAGTATTTACAGAAAAATTTATTTTATAATGCATTTAATTTGAAAAGTCTTTATTTATTCAATCAATTACATAACACGTCGGTGCGGGCGCACTCTGTTGAAAGGAGCTGAGACAACGTTCTGTCAAACAGCACCAGGAGTTTTGCCGTGTCAAGCTGTAAAGTGCAAGTAGGTTACACTGCCCCACCTCCAAGATTGAGGTAAGTTGATTACTATAGTTCGTAAAATATAGCTTTATACCTGTGACATATGTCAAAGTGAACTATTTATTAGTGCTGGGCCAATATTGATTTAATTGATTATAACATTGATTTAAAATGTATATAATTTGATTATTGTTGCTATTATCATTGATATTTGGATGGTGCATCTTTTAAGTCAATAAAATCACATATCATACTTATTCCTCTTGTTTGATTTCATTAATATATGTTCTGTTACAAGTTTTATAAATAGAAATATCAAATATCTAATTATCAACAATAATCGAAAATCAATAAAAACAACAATCAACCACTATAATCGATTAATAAGTATCATTCCAACACTAAATGTCATTGTGACAGCTGTCAATAGTATCAAGATTTATTTTTCAAACTATAGTGCCACCGTTTTAGCGTACCTTTGACATCCTTGTTACTCGGCACCAAAAAAACGCTACACGCCTAGGTTTTTTTCCTGGGATATATTTAAAAGCAACTTTTATACACAATAACACCGTTGGATCTTGGAATGGTTCGAGACACCGGTTTACTCCAAAATCTGATCACCTTGTCGATTAATTCCGGAACATTGAGCATGCCAATTTTAATTATGTGTTTTAAACTTATACTTTGCTTGCAATGCTTGCATGTTGATGTTACAATGACGTTCGACCAAGCGTGATAAAACAATGCTCAATTCAGTGTTATTTTACACCAAACTACGGATTACGGAAGATCACAGTGGTTCTGTATATCTCAATAAATTGTAGGGTGTCTACCGGTATTAACTCGAAACATTATCCAAAAACAAGCTCCAATTCAACCAAACAGAGTATTGTCCGGTGCAACACTTGGACTAAATCAGATTAAAATTTCTGGGAGTTTTCAGGTGAGCTGGTTTTTTGAGTTACACAGTCATAGTTGATCGGAAACCGCCTAATATACAGCATAGCCGTTTGGCACTCGTGTAGGTACGTGAGGTAAAAACAATAATTATGACCCACAGTTCCCCATTTAATAATTTTTTTGTTATTCAAAAGTGAGAGAGTTCACTTCAAGCGTTTGGCGATCGGCCGGTCGCAGCATTTAATAGAAAAAAGTTACACACAAATAAATAAGTATAGACTTTTCTGCTTAGCAGAAGGCGGACTTATTGCCGGAGGCAATCTCTTCCTGTCAACCTTTATACACTACAACACATTCGCATTGTTAGTGTATAGGTTTCCTCGCGATGTTTTTCTTCACCGGGGTGCACACATCCTAAAGAATAATTAATTTTGACAAGGTTCCTCAGACTTCAGATATGAAACTTGTCGACCGTACAACAGCTATGCTTTACATCTATTTATTTGGAGTTTTTGTTTTAAATCTTCCACTATTACAGTTATGTTTAATTAAAATGTAAGAGTGCGCCCACTGCCGAAGATACGCTTACGCACTACGAAGCCAACTATATCCGCCCCGACACACTTACACTTCACAATAGTCGTTATCGTATTAGTCCTATACTTACTACGCTGCGCTCGACCCTACCACAGCAGAGGCGGGCCGCTCCGTAACACCGGCACCCTTATCTCACATATTTACAACGCTCGAGACAACTAGGCCACGTTAGGGTTGTGTTATTATAATATAATATAATGTTTAAATAATGAGTGTTGTTTTTTCTAAAACAATATTTAAGGGATGTAAATAATTAACAGGTAGCCTTTCAAAGGGTTAATCAGTTTTGGTAACAGTCGACTGGTAAAAAATGGTGGTATTAAAAATTTTGTTTTTTGTTTTTGATACATTTCCAAAAAATCATAAACTTAAAATGTATGGAGAATGTGTAATTTTTTTCTCAAAATTACAAAGGTCGCAGAACAAAACTAGGTCAGGTTGAGCTACATAATAACGCCCTGAAAGGATATCTGTTACATCCAGTATATTGAAAACGACAAAACTTACCACTTTTGACATTAATCAACTCAATTTGCTCGTTCTTATTCGCATCTGTCGTTTCTCGGCCAGAGCGCATTCGGTAAGCAAAAATATACAAATAATATTTTAGCTACGACACTGAATTCTATTGTTAAATTGTTAATACATAATTATAATTTTCATTAATGTATAAAACCATAGCCATTGGTTTACAATCCCGGAAGTGCACTGCACGCAACGTCGCAGGTAGGCCGAAATTGCATGGGAATGCGTCGTTGGTACATTTGACTGTCAAAGTGAAAACGTCGCTTTTCCATACAATTTCGGCGTACCTGCAACGTTGCCACGCCGTACACTTCCAAGCTTGTAAACAAAGACAAAGATAAACTACAGGCGGCTATGATAAAACACATTCCCTCACGAGAAAACTATGAATACTTGCGAGTTATATTATTGAACAATCTAAAAACCGTACATTTCATTTTAAACACACAGATAAACTGAGAACATCAGAAACGTTACAGCACAGAAATAATAACAGCGTTCCAACATTTACAAACTCAAACTTTTTTATACATTACGTCTAATCATCACTTATTATTTACAAGTACCGAGATGCATTCTTTGCGATTATAATAAATGTTATGACAGGTTCAATGAGATTGGAATGAATGGATTTATGCTTCATCAGTAGCATAGTTATTCTGTCTCTTAGGGGAAGACTATTTCGATAAATATTCATCAATCTTCCTTCATTCGATGAAAGCAATTACGGAATCCAGTACCTAAGTACAGCGCTGCGTTCCTAGTCTCCATGGATAAGTTTAGAGAAACGTATAAAGTCAAAATGGTTGTTCTCACATGCATCGGATAAATTGTCAAGAAGATAATTTCTTAAACGCATCGTTCCAAGTCAATAAACTTTATCCGGTTTTAGATAATTTCTCAAGGTAAATAAACAAACGTCGAAGTGAGTCTATGGATATCACGGTCATGGAGGTTTGTGTGAAGGATGCTTGGTACACCAATATCGCGTGTGCACACGAGCTGCAACATGCAGACTAATACATCAAGGCTGCACTGATTTCTTGTTGGTTCGAAATTGTAGAATATTTTTAATGGAACGATTAGAATGTAAAACAATTTGAAAAGCGCGGCAATTCAATTCGACATTTGCATTTGAGACAGTTTGTGTCTCAGGTCAGGTGATATGGTAAAAAGTCCTAAGAAATGAAACAGTTACTATGGGGTTGGCATACTCGGGACCAGCTAAAACCCCAAACAAAATTAAACTTGCCGCATGTCTTTGTGGTTATTTAATTTGACCTGTGGTTGTTGACTGCACTGATCGCATTCTTTTTTAAGTCGGAGCGCACACCTGTAAAATTAATATAATATCACACTTTCACTAAATTCAAACTCTCACATAGGTTTTACTTTACTAGCCTGTGAAGTTTTGGCCCCCTCTTACTCAATTTTGAGTTCTTGTAAATTTTGAAAGGAAAAAAAATTTTGCTGCCTTATACAAAATCAAAAGTACCTACAAGGAGCAAAAATGACAGACATCGTAATTACAGAAGCTGATCGTAAAGACTGTAATGTAAATATAAATTGTATGTGTTTGTGTAAGTTTTATGCACTTGTCAGTAAATGTCCTCCTTTGCTATACAATTGATAAACTAATAGAAGGAAGGTGTTGAGCTGAGCTTGCAATGGCTTCACCGAACATATCCAGGTATTGGCAGTAGAGGAGGGTTGTGCAAAAAGGGTTAAGAGTTCCTTGGCTTGGAGAGTAAGTCAAAATGTCTTTTACATTTTGAATCAGAAGCAAACTTGCTATATTTCAGCAATTTCTGGAACTATAGAAAAGAACATTTCGAAATATACAGACGAAGAATCGGAATTGTAGAAGGAAGAAGGAAATTTTGGCATGAAAAAACTTACAAGGCACTCTCCATCTTTGCATTCAGATTTTATTAGTTTCTTAAATACAAAGTGTATAGTGCTAATTTTTTCTTTTTCTGCAACGTTGGCAACACTGCGAGTACAATTAGGATTCAGCAGCGAGCAACAAAGCGAACGAATTTCTTAGCGCCTCTAATATTCATGTATTGTCAAGTTTCTGAAAATGGTAGTTTTGAAAAAGCGGAGAACCAATGTGAAGTTTCTGATGTTTAACACTTTCGCAGCCAATCAGGTCAAAGTGAATTCCGCGCTGACATACAATTTAGGTTGACCTTTTTTTTATGGAATGCACACCAGATTGCGCACGCCAGGTGTAGCCTAACGACGCCAACAGCTATTCAAAGATTTACATATACACTTGGCCAGGTTTTGTTGTGTTATCGTCGTGAAAATCGGCAAGCACAACCCTGAATAATATTGCAAAAACCGCATCAAAGTTAGCTGGTTTTTGAGTTGTGAACGAACAGATATCACGACACAGAAGAAAATTTTACAAACATATGCTTTTCTAATTTCTTTAAAGTAACCTGTAAAAGAATTTTACGAAGAATAAACAGATTAAAGGGAGATGAGTCAAGAAAGTTTGAGTTTTTTTTTAATAAAAATTAAAAAAAAAACCCTCGGGGAAAGACTTTAATTAAAGTGCCCGGCTGCAAAAGTGTTAATATTTTCTTCTTTTATTTTTTTCTCGACGACCAACTCGATATTTTATTATTTTTATAGACACTACAGATATCGTGTATACTGCGGCATATTTAAAAAAAAAATTACTTCATAAGTATCAGAACTGCGACCCCGATTTTTTTTTCTTGGATGCTGCTGCTGCTGGATGCAGGCCTATCTCATTTACATAATATGAGATGATTTAGTCATACACTTCCACAGTGACCAACCGGCTTGGAAGTGGGTTTCCTCACGATGTTTTCCTTCACAGGAGTGTCAGCGGCCATTTATCACAAATTGTAAAGTTATAAATATTGTGCTCCCAGTGGGTATCGAACCCGCTTGAGAGGGTGCTCTTGCCCGCTCGGCCAATCTGACACTTCCCTGTGCACACCAGTCAATGTTGCAGAGAGGTTAGCCTTCTAGTTTCTCCACACTACGCCCATCTACACTCGGAAACAAATGCCGCACGACTATTGCGTGGCTCGTATCCGCTCGAGGACCGGGAGAGAGCAACATGCGCGCGGAAATTAAAAATTACGCAGTATGTCGCAAGCAAAGTTGCGTTTCAGCGTGCACCGTTGCACGAGACGTGTAGACTCAAATGTTCCACCTATGTTGTACGGCATTTGTCTTGGTGAATACATGACTTATGGCTGTTGTTTTACAAGGAATCGAACGCCCACTACGGAAAAAGCAACGACACTGGCAAAATTATGTAACAGCGTATAACCTATATTATATATATAACTATGGCAGTGGCTTCGTTATAATCAAAATATACCGCAATGCTTCAACGATTGCGAAAACTAGTAAGTAAATAGTATAGGATCAAAATCACTTCAGAGCTCGGTCTTTTATAGTATATTGTATAATATAACAAATATTAGAATATAGGTACAGCGCGAAAAGGCGTGACGTAAATTAATTTTCATATTATCTTACAGCTGAATTAAGCGCACAAATTTATTTACAATCTCGCTCTTGCATCAAATAAAAAATTCAAGTTAAAATCCGTTCATTCGTTACATGATCATCGCTGAATACGCACTCGGATACACACGTAAGCGAATACAAATTGATGGAAATATTTTTGATACGGCCGCGTTAACCGCGTACAAATCGGACGAGTCAGTCAATATTATTAGGTATCTCACACTGCGATATGACTCAAGTGCGTTTTTAACATTTGCTCAACCGGCTGCGACTCTTGTCTAACATCCATTAAAAAAAAAAAAAATCTCAGTGCCATTAACACCTCTGTTCTCGTGTCGCAATGCAGCCAGTTATTTTTTTTTTATTATTGGAACTGACACGGGTGGCTACATCACCTAATGAACCAGTTTTTCTGGTACCAGTGATGTCAGCCTAAACACCTTGGTGAGTTATGTAGGTTGGTGCCAAATCAGCGCTTCCCTCAATTTCAGCCGGCTACACTGAACTGGACGGAAAACACGAGCTATGTTTCATAGCCGCTTCATACATCTCAATATTGAATACATCTCATGTTTTCTTTGACACGAGTTGTATATTACGCTTTTTAGGTTAGTTTTCAAACGGTTATACAAATTGTCGGTGACTTTCTTGCGTTGTGCAACGGCGTTCAGCTGCAGCAGTGGTATTCACACGAGGCAGGAAACAACTCACGGTTGAGCACCACATTATTTTTCGTGTTTCAAAGCAGAACCAGAAAAACAGTGGTAATGGCACCTGTTATAGCCCGTCCATTCGGGATTCATACGCAATATGAATGCAGAAGACCAACCAAAATGATGAGCGGTGCGCTAACATTTAGATGCCTACCTAACCTAACACTCGCTCGTAAAAATAACTATAAGCTCGCGCGATGCTTACATACGCATTCGAAAACAACGCACGCATCATATTGCACACAACATTCCAACAATATAATTATATTGTTTTACACTAGAATTTTACACATTTCAACTGAAACGGCCCATTACCTGATGCCGATCTGTGATTATCAGAGTACCCGATGTGAGCCTGAACAACCTTTAAGGTGCTGCGCCGGGAACAGCCCGTTTTTGTTCATTTCTTTGCTATAGCAATAATTTTAGTCTCTTTCGGGTCACACTTAACATCTCAGGTTCGCGCGAACAGTTTTGAAACTTGCGTCCAGCAGATCGGCTCGAAGCTTAGGCTACTGCTGAGCCCGTGGAACGCAGATGAGTACCCGTCTTTCTATAATACTGCTTTCTCATCGCCTGCGTCCACAGATCACGGGTGGACCTCACTCGCTCCACAGCTACCTGTGTACGAGGAACATATAACTATACGTGCGAATCGCTCGTTACGATAGCGCTAGTGACGAAGACAGAGAAAGTAAATGAGAGTTCATAAAGATAGCGTATACTTTATTAGACAGTTCATAGGCGCGTGCACGTTTAAAAAAAAATATTGATGCATCGCTGATATAGAATAACAGGAAACTGACTGACTGAAAAAGGGAAAATCAGGGAATATCGCAAAACGAACGGACCAAAATATTGAACAACAGGAAATATTGCAAAACTGACAGACCAAAATATTGAATAACTGGGAATATTGCAAAGCTGGAATACTAAAATATGGAATAACAGGGAATATCGCAAAACTGACAGACCAAAATATGAAATAACTGGGAATATCGCAAAACTGATAGACCAAAATATTGAATAACAGATCCGCACTGCAGGTGCCATCCCAGTTAAAGATACAATGGAGGCGGAGGTATAAAAATACCTACAGGAAATTATTTTGGTCGGGTTATGAAAACTTTCCTTATTTAAAATCACTAAGGAAGATGTAAATAAATAATAGGTATTAAAACCAATCGTAAATAAACAAATAGCATTGAAGGTTTTTAAAAATACGAATAATGTAGATGAAAATAGGTTTTCATTGCAATCTTGGACCTCTCGAATCCTATGGGCCGCCACTGGCTGAGAGATAGAAAGCGGTGCTATTGGCCCCCTAGCCTTACCGCCCAGGACGAGTGCATCCTCCCGCCCCCCCACAGATCCGGCTCTGATCCGACCGCTGACAATCCACAGCAACCTATCGTTTAAATTAAGCATCATCAAAAATATAATTATTTCTTTTATCCTGGATGTCTACTTTGTTACGCATCCCACCTGCGATTCATTGCTATCGAATCAAAGTGCGCTCTTGCATGACAATACACAATACATTATTTTGATGCAGATCACGAAAGATTATGCAAAGAAAATTACAAAACACTTTCATTCTGACACGAGCGAGTAAAAAATACTTTTTACATTCTTTATTATGTATAATATAGGTACAATACAATGTACAGTTTCATCAAAGTCTTAGATGCAAACGATAGAAAGCAATTTACAATGATTTCCCTTTTTATTTACGAACATATCATAGTAACACATCATTCTCGGGCCAAAGGATCGAGTACCGTACTAAAAAGTTACATTTTGTGTAATGTAATGTACTTGAAAGCCCTTTCGTTACTATACAATTTTATGAATGAAAAAATCGCCATTCGGCACGGTGAAAAATTGAGTTCCTTTCGCGCAGACATTTTTACATTACATACATATTGTTAATTCGACATAGACAGTGTCGTTTCGTTAACTTACATGATTTCAAAATATTGCAGCGTTCACTCTAACATGATTTTCTATCCTAAGACGGCGTAATTCGTTAATCGTACACGGAGTACACAAATTATCTAAAATTCCACATTTCATCGGCACAAACGTACCGTCGATAGGGGACACTATAAATGAAAAGTCCACGTTGGATCCGCAAGGACGAGTCGACGTCGCTTCGGAAGATGCGGCGCCGGAGATGATTCACTACAGAGTTGCGACAGGACACAGAGGGCGCCGCGAAGCTCCAACCAGTCCATTAAATCCGGAGCCGGCGACGGCAGAGCCTCGACCGCCGAAGCGCGCGCGTCCACGCACCATTATCATAGATGCCGACCAGCTTACGTCTAGTGGCTATAATATACACGTATCGGATGCGTACAAAACTTTAAATTCTCTTTGTCGTTTACCCTAATACGATTAAATAGTCGCGACGCTTCGTATTCAATTCCTGGGAGGGTGAACGAGCGTTGCTCTCGGCGCGACAGTCGATGCGGGGGAGGAGTGCGAAGGGACGCAGGGACGTGAGGCGAGTGCGCGTCCTCCTCACCGCCACTCTGACACGGGCGCCACGGCCGTACTTGGCTGCCCGCCCGCCGCCGCTGCAACACAACACATCACCTTAGACCTCAGCTAACTCCGTTATTTCGGAGGGAAAACATAAATTATGAACGAGTCGAACTCAACTCACAATAGCATCACTGAACATATCCGGGCCCATCGGCAGTAGAGGAGGGCGACAATCGAGATCAGAACTAGCAAATTCTAGTTCACCAGTGTGCGTTACGTTAGGCTCGCTGCAAGCCCTCGTCGGCTAGTCATCCATAACTATGATGAGGAGAGCCACCAGCACCATTCTCAACCTGCCTCTTTGTGTAGCATGTCAGTATTTTCTGTCTCTCTCTCTCTCTCTCATACAAAGTTATAGACTCAAGCGTCTTCCAACTTTCTTAATTTGACATTTATCTTATAGCAAAGTAGTGATCCTATTGTTTTTTTTTGCTGCCGTACCACTGAGATTCTGTACTCGAGGTTGTGGCCTCAGGCGCAGCCAATTTCACCCCCGAGGAGGTGCCAGTCCGGCTTGAAGGCGGACTAATGCTTCTGGGGAAAGACTATTAACCCGTGACTTGATGATCCATGTATTGTAGGCATAGGGAAAAATGTTCCCCGGAAGCCTCTGACGGAGGGATTGTGTACATTTTGAAAGTAGTATTTTTCGAAATATTTCGTAAAAGTTGTATTAGCACTATTACTTAGTATAGGACTCACTGTTTTCGGGCTCGGTGGGCGGCTCGTGACGCCGCAGCGCACGGTCGGCGCCGCCCGCCTGGTACGATGTCCGCTGGCCACCTACAGGCATATGTACAAATAATAAGGACCACAAAACTTTGCCAACATAGTGCTGTAATTTCAACTTAACGTTGCAAGACAATGATTAAAAATCTAGCGTACCAACTCGCTAATATAAAAAAATATTAACTCGAGTATTTGGAAATATGACTAATTTCGTAGAAAATAGGTTCATTGTAACCTTGGGCCCCTTGCAGTACCCTAGGGTAGTCCCTGGATGAGAGATAGAAGGCGACGACGTGCCCCTAGCCCCGCCGCCCGGGACAGTGCATTCACCGGCCCCTACATAGATCCGGCAATGAGAATGCGTTTGCCAAACTTTTGGTGTGATGCTCGTGTAATTTGCGCTTAATTTACACATGTTACTTATTACCCATCACTACAAATGCCAAACTGACAGGGTTGCCAGATTGGGCGATTTTCGTAAATTTGGCTACTAAAGCTTGATTGTGCGACACAAAATTAAAAATTTGGTTCGAAAACCTATATTTTTGAGACATGAAATTTCAAATTTGCGACGTTTTTGATACTTTTAGTTCGGAATTTGTAGTATACATTGGGCTACTTGAATTTCCGAATCCTGCGACTTGAGCCAAAAACATCTGTCAACCCTGATAGTAATTTATTCCGAGCTTGCTTAGGGGGCGAGGAAACGGCCACTCATGATAATGGAATGCCCAAAAGTTTGCGAACACCCGGCTCCGGTACCTGGACATGGCAGGCAAAACCTCTTCTATCTCCACACCCTGTACCCGCCACGACCCACATCAAGGAAAACTCTAGCATTGATATCACTCGAGGATTCTGTTGAAAAATTTATGGTATGGGTATGATACGGGTATTTTTTTAATTTTTTTCGTACATTCTGGATAGTTCCCCTTCCAGGTTAAAATGCTTAAGAATAAGTAAAAGAAATGAAGGTGGGTGTTAACCTTGGCCATTACCGAATTTGAGCATGTTCCAGTCAAAGACATAGTCGTAGGTGAACCCTTGGCGGTGGAACAAGGTGCGGAACAGCTGACGCAGGTGGCTGTAGTCCGGGCGCTCCTCGAAGCGCAGCCGGCGGCAGTACTTGAGGTACAGCTGGAACTCCACCGGGTGATTCTGTATATTGCAAAACAAATTTGAACATGTTCCAAAGACATAGTCTTAGGTTAATCCCTGGCGGTGGAACAAGGTGCGGAACAGCTGACACAGGTGGCTGTAGTCCGGGGACTCCTCGAAGCGCAGCCGGCGGCAGTACTTGAGGTACAGCTGCAACTCCACCGGGTGATTCTGTATATATTGCAAAACAAATTTGAACATGTTCCAAAGACATAGTCTTAGGTTAATCCCTGGCGGTGGAACAAGGTGCGGA
>WYDE02107278.1:0-11583 GCA_009867175.2 Adela reaumurella
AGGTTGACTGGAAGAGATTGCCTCCGGCAATAAGTCCGCCTTCTGCTAAGCGGAAAAGTCTATATTTATTTATTTTACTTTTATGTAGGGCAGTATCTTTGGCCTTATTTTTGATATCAGATTGGCCGACCGGGCATGAAGAGCACGCTTCTCAAGCGGGAGATGCGTGTTCGATACCCACTGGGAGCACAATATTCGTAACTTTAGAATTTGTGCTAAATGGCCGCTGACATACTCCGGTGAAGGAAAATATCATGAGGAAACCTACTTCCAAGCCGGATATTCACCGTGGAAGTGTTTGACTAAAATCCTCTCTTATAATGTAAATGAGAGAGGCCTTTACCCAGCAGTGGGGCGAATAAAATGCGGCAAAAGAAAGAGGAAGAAGAGAAAGAGTATCTTGGGCGAGTTTATCGGCCCGCTCATTTCAGAGAGCTCTACATGGACCCTGAACCACCAAAATGAGCAAGTTGTAAGTTTTACATACATACATAACATCACGTCTCTTCTCCGGAGGGCTAGGCAGAGTTAATTGAGAGCCATTTGGCAAGTTTCTGACAAAGGATGTACCATTGCTTCACCCAACGTCACACATCGCTTCATACATGAACACGGGTTACGGATGCTGCTAACTTGCCCCCTTCCGTAAAAGGTTACCTATTTGGTCATGTTATGTTCGCCGAAGGCGGCCCCGTTAGACCATTCCTTCCACGTTCGCTTCATATGTTTGTTCGGTCATTCTCTCACCATCCACTCTCTCCATGCATCCAAACCATCTGAGCATACCTTTCTCTCCTTGTAAGTTTTCATTGTCCAATACCTTACTAGTCCTAGTTCGCCTGATAATACTTAGAATACAACCATATTTCATGGCTATAAAATTCGGGCGAGTTGGGGTATTCATGTTATCTACCGTGAACGATAACTTTTGTGTCGTACGTAATTCGTGCCAGGTGGATTGGGACCACGACGACCGCTCGCTAAAGGAACCTAGACCGCTACCTAAACCGAAATTATTATTACTTTTTATGGAATTATGCGCGAAACGTGTGTCAGACTGGCCGAGCAGGCTAGAGCTCGCCTCTCAAGCGGGAGGTGCGGGTTTGATATCCACTGGAAGCACATATTTATAACGTTAGAATTTGTGCTAAATGGCCACTGACACTCCAATGAAGGAAACATCGAGAGGAAACCCACTTCCAAGCCGGTTGGTCACCGTGGAAGTGTACGACTAAAATCCTCTCATATTGTGTAAATGAGAGAGGGGTGGCAGGTGGCCCCAGTGAGGCCCCAGCAGTGGGGCCAATAAAATGACTGCAAGGGAGGGGATGCGCTAAGCAATAAAGGTCAGAATCGCTTACTCAATGTTGCGGTAAATATTGCGTTTTTGTACATTCTGTTCCGGCTAAGCAATAGAACTCTTTATTTTTTATCTTCTAGAGAACTTTCTAACTGGATAATGGTGTCATGGAGCAAGTAGAACATAATTTAGTTGAATGATTTAAAAAAATATTATAACATGGTTCGCCCATTAAAAGGTTATTATTTACTTTAAACGAAATAATAGGCTTTTAACAGCTTCAAATTTATATATGTTTTTTTCATAAATGGCAAAAAAACGTGTTTGACTTAGGCCCTTTTTCAACTGGCGAGTCGGGTCGTGACAACTCGCCTTAAGAGGCGTGTGCTCTTCTAACCACTATGCAAGTGTAGTGCATTACGATTCACGATGCCTTCCTCACTATTAATGCTCTTAGTGTCGCCTGCATCCCTCCCGCACACTGCCCCCATACCTCCCTTAGCGATTATGTTTAGACTGACGTAACATTGCATACATCAAACTCGAGTAGAGAATAGAGGAGGCGTAAATGTGATCAAATTCTCGAGCTAAATATAATTAAAGTAAATATAATTAAAATCTTGAGCTGAGAATCGTTGAGGCGTAAATGTGATCAAATTCTCGAGCTGTGAATCGAGGAGGCGTAAATATAATTAAAATCTTGAGCTGAGAATCGTTGAGGTGTAAATATGATCAAATTCCCGAGTTTCGAATCGAGGAGGAGTAAATTTGATCAAAATGTCGAGCTGGGATTCGAGGAGGTGTAAGTTTGATCAAAATCTCGAGCTGAAAATCGAGGAGGCGTAAATAGGTATATCAAAGTCGCGAGCTGAGAATCGTTGAGGCGGAAATTTGATCAAAATGTCGAGCCGAGAATCTACGAGGCGTAAATATATCAAAATCGGTTCACTGGTTCCGAAATTTATTGCTAACGGAAGAACATTCGTAGGTCATCAAGGGCATAAATTTTTCGTCTCTAAAGATTCTTATGGATGAATTTATCCGGGCACATGTATCTTAAGAGGAGGAATAAAGTAAGAAAGATTTTTTACGAAAGGTTAAAACATATAAAAAAAAATTAAATATATAAAAAATAGCTGAGGATATAATCTAGTTAGGGCGTATGGCACTTTATTGTTTTCGAAATATGAGAGATTATAGCAACGCAAGATACGAACAACAACCTTGCGTTGTTTTTTATTATTTTATTTTTATTTTAAATAAAAAAAACAATCTTGCTTTGTTCACGGAGATTCCGTATGTGGAAGTAGTGCGTTTTATAACTTCTACAGTTCAAATCGTCTACATGTATTTTGGTATGGAATAATTAAGTTTAATATATTATGAAACTAAACTAATCTAACATAACTCAACCCGGAAGCGACTTATAACACTCTAAAAATTGTATCTCTGGCTGGTCCATTCATATAGTGTAGACGATTTGAACTGTAGACGTTGTGAGCTGCTCCCCGTGAAATCAGTAGTCCGTAACATACCTATCCGCTAGAGGCGCTGCACCTTGTCCATATAATATCTCCGTGATCACGGCACGGCGACGATCGACCCAAACTGGTTATAGTTATGCCGCTTCAATTACACCCACAACAAGAATAGATGGCAAGAAACTTCGCATAAATTGTTAAACGTTTACTACAGTACCTTGTAGCATTTTTTTTATTGAAAAAAAAAATTATAGATGGATACTTCGATAAAGATAGTGCGCCGGTGGTAGTGTCGCCCCGCTGAAGTCACACTCGGGAGAGTTTAGCCCCAAAGTGTTGACCCAGTTGTGTGCGACTCTATCGCCGCTAGAGTGCTTTCAGCTTAGTATTATGTTTCAGGCGTTAGGGAATTTGGTGGGAAACTATTCATTAAAAAAAAAACCCGGCAAGTAGAACTCGGGCGCGCCCTTATTTTTCCGCACACATATTCATTAAAAAAAAAAAACGGACAAGTGCAAGTAGGACTCGCGCCCTGAGGTTTCCGCACATATACATTTTTTCCTTTAAATTAACGAATTTCGGATATTTTTCTTTACTAGTGCTGTGAGATATTGCTTCTTGCCACATTTCATGACTTCAGGTCACAGGAAAGTTCCCTATAGGGTTTGATGAGTGAGTTAGCGTGTATCAAAATGTGTGACATAAATGGCCATGTTTTTTTATTACGTACTGATCCCACGGTGTTCAGCCGATCGCGCGCGTGTCGACGTCGTCGCTGGACGCTCGCCTTGAAAATGGACTGCACGCGTCAGTCCGAAACGTCGGCCTCAATGACCGCGAATAATAACTGTGGTAAGCCATTTACCTCTTTTAAATTAAATTCGGTAATTTTGAAATTTTTGGTTCCTCAAAATACTAATATTTACACAGACATGTTTTCCATAACGGTTGAACAGTACCACAAATAAATAAAATACACCCTGAAAATCATACATAGCTGAGTCATAACACGATAAGTGCATTAAACGACCGGCTCTCGTCTGGGGCAATATTAGTAAAATGGTCGTTGCGGTATGGTATCACTTAGACGCGAAGTTTTTTCTATGGAGTTGTAAAACGAAATCGTCTCGTCATAAATTATGGCATTAATAACTAACCCTCTCTCGCCTCATACGTCACAAGCGATCTCCTTTATCGTAAAGCGCGATGTCGCCACTACCCTATCAGTTGTATGAAAAATCGTATTATAAACATACTTGACACTTACGAGATCACCGCGATAGGCGACGAGCGATATCTACTTAGTGGCCACCATACACCTCTCTTTTAAGAGAACCGCTGTCGCTATGTTGCTAGTTAATGCAAATCCCTTTAAAATAGTGGAATTCCATTTTTTTATTATTGTTGGTTTCATATTCGAAAATGTAAAAAGGGTGTCTAATAATAACGCATCTACTTGAATCTATTTTTTTATTTATTTGACAGAGTTTTTTAAAACTGAAGCATTAAAACTTACACCGTAATTATTTGAACTACAATTGCAAATGAGAGTGTTTTTAATATTTAATTATATTTTTATTACTGAAAATAAAAAAAATATATAAATTTCGAAATTAAAATAAGTTCATTTGAAGACATGAAACTTACCTTGTAACACAGCTATTATCTTCGAAGGAATCGCTCTGAGACGGAGGTCCTTGAATTCGTCGTGAATCGCGCCACTCTAGTGCAACACTCGAACGCACAGGCTTGACGGCGAGTGTGAGCGAGCGCGGTGCTCTTCTCTTTTAAAAAAACCATAGACAATTGCTATCGGATGAGCGATTTCGACGAATCTCAGAATTGGCAGACAGCCGGGTAGAGTGCTCTCAATGCGTAGTTTAATACATATCGAATGGGTATCACCAAAACGACATCGTTACGACGCGATACTGAGATAGAGAGGAGACCACTTTCATGATACAGCCCTGCGCATCGGACCGCGAACTTGTCGACGCAAATGACTCGCGAACTGCACGGGTCGTTGCATCGCTATAGCCGGCATCATGCCACTGCTGCAGTGCAGTTCAATGATACATGATAAAGAGTATAAATACCCCTCCTCCAAGGATAGGTAGGCAGAGACAATCGAGTGCCATTTAACACGTTACTGACATTCATCCTTTGCTCCCTACACCGTCATACAGCCGCGCCGGTTACGGGTGCTGCGAAATTGTCTATTCCGTAAAAGGTTACCTATTTGATAATGTTCTAGTCGCTATGGCGCACTATTTAAAATGGTAGAACAAACGAAGATAAAAAATGGTGTTACAAATACCCTATTTGACTTGATTTGTTTTGTTCCTTTGACATTCAAGGAGCCATATTTTATGATTTTAATAAGATATGTTCTAATTATAGAATATGTAATTAGATATTAAATGCCAAATACACACGGATGGATAACTGCATTTTCTTATGGTAAAACATTGCTACGTTCGAAGTGGTGTGGCAGATGTTTATGAAAGAAAACTTATTCATTGTGATACCATTATGAAAGAGTATCTATCTACTGCAGATTGTAAATTTACCAGAATTTTGCAATTTTTTTGAATCGAAATAAAATTTAGAGCGATTTTTGCCATTCAAGGGAATTTCACACTACTATTGAAGTTTGATTAGAGTTTTCGATATTGCATTTGTCGACCTTTGTTTTATGCTTAAGTGTATTTGTAAGTTATTTATCTAAAAATAATGTATGTAAAAACCAGCTACGTGTTTTTGCGTATCTTGAAGTTATTGATACAAGAGTGACGACAGTCGGTGTCTTAAAAGTTATCTTTGACGGTCGGTGTCTTAAAAGTTATCACTTAGACTGCGGTTTTTCTGATATGATTTCCGTTTGATTAGAATACTTTTTCATTTGTGGGTTAATGATCCTATTTATATTATATACTACATCTAGCGTTGCTATGGGCATTATTCTTTGTAAGGGACGAGGGGCTGCTTGCCCCAAATTGTAACTTTTTTTAAAATTGAAACTGACACGGAAAGCTACATCACCTAATGCAACAGTTTTCTGGTACGAGTGATGTCAGCCTAAACACCTTGGTGAGTTATGTAGGTAGGTGCCATGTCAGCGCTTCCCTCAATTCCAGCCGACTCTGTGATCTCTTAGGTAGCGCTGATATGGCATCTACCTACATAATTTACCAAGGTGTTTAGGCTGGCATCACTGGTACCAGAAAACTGGTGCATTGGGTGATGTAGCCTTCCGTGCCAGTCAATAAAAAAAAAGTAAAAAATCACATTTAGTCAAACTCTACACACTACAACACATTGGTATTTTAAGTGCATAGTTTCCTCACGGTTTTTTCCTTCACCGGGGTGCATTGTAATTCTGCACGCTTTTAACAGAGATTTAAAAAAATGGGGAAGATATAAATGCACTAATAAAATTAGAACTAATTATTTAAAAATTAGCACTAAGAACATTGAATTAAATATTTTACACATGTGGCTGGATGCACATAGACTGTTTATAGACAACCGGCATGGGTAGCTGTGTCAAAAAATTCAAAAGAAGATCAGACACAGCCAATAACACCACTCCTCACGAAACCACTCTCAGAGA
Source organism: Adela reaumurella (assembly GCA_009867175.2). NCBI lineage: Eukaryota > Metazoa > Arthropoda > Insecta > Lepidoptera > Adelidae > Adela > Adela reaumurella. Next base: position 6,395 of record WYDE02107278.1, read on the forward strand.
GGCGTCATGTCAGCTAAAAGGCGGACGAAAAGGTGGTTTTTGAAAATACCCAGGTGGTAGAGAATGCACCCACGGCCGTTCCATATTTTCGCCGCACGACACAGCACGATTTCGAAAAGCGATACGTACGTTCTCAGAAGTTGTGTCAATAACATAATGTGGATGTTCCGAGCGAGTCCGGCGGGTGTGGCGGATATGGATGGGGCCAGGTGGATGAGGGAAGCCAGTTCATCAGAGCAAATGAGATGGTAGATGGTACCTATAAAACCGATTGCTTGCCTGTGGTGCTGTGGTGCAATGATTCAAATCCCTCCGTGAGCTTGGGTTAGTGTGCGTTCGTGGATAGGTTTACTTACTTTTATTCATAGGGTAGATAGATAGATAGAATTATTTATTGCACGCAAACCAATTTACAGATACAGTTCATTAGGTAATTGACATGTGGGGCAAAGGCGGACTTATCCACTGCGGTTTTCTCCCAGTCAACCTGTTTGATGTTGAGAGTCTACGTTGAGATATATAAGTAGGTAATAGTAAAAGATTGAATGCGGCAATAAAATAATATAAATATAATATTAGTTCTTTACCTATGAAATTGGAGATTTGTATGAACATTTTAAAATATAAAAATGTTGGTAATTTTTGTAGGCACTGGCCCATATCTATAGAATTATGCCATTTTGATGGCAGTTTGTTTATCCCTTTACTGTAGAAGTCTGCTGGACGAGAGGCGATGAAGTCAGCGAGAGCGTTTTGCACTGCCTCTCAGGGGTTGAATTTTTTCCCACTTGAAAAATTAAATTTTGAAAAAAAGTAGAAATCTGTTGGGGCTAGGTCCGGTGAGAACGGTGGGTGACAGAGAGCTTCCAGCTGTAACTCTTGTAGCTTTCCGATGGTCTGTCGTGAAGTGTGAGCTCGTGCGTTGTCTTGGAGAAGCAATGGGGAAGAGCGATTAATAACCAGTCTTGGTTGTTGAATTGCGAGCTTCTCCATCATTGTATGCATCTCTTGGAAATAGACATCTGCAGTCTGTTGTGCCATTCGGCAAGAAGCTGTGATGTACAAGTCCGGCACTGGTCCACCAGACGGTCACCATCATCTTCCTATGGGTAATATATCTTTTAGCGCACGCATTAGGCGCTGTACCCGGGCCCACCCACTGCGGTGAACGCTTAATGTTGTCGTATAGGATCCACTTTTCATCGCAGGTAACATTTCAATTTAGAATTCCCTCACTTCTATGCCAATTCAGTAGTGCTATGCATGCTTCGACGCATAAGTCTTGCTGATGGTCGCTTAGTTCGTGTGGCACCCACTTATCTAGCTTTTTGTCATTCCGATTTGACGCATGTACTTCAATGTTGTTTTGACACTAACTCCAAAGCCCGCAGCAAGCTCAGCCGTAGATTGAGTTGATCCGCTTCCACTATCACCTTCAATTCGTTGTGTCGACAATTGTTACCTGCCAACCGCGAGGCTCGTTCTACAATTAAAAGTTTCCACATATAAAACGATGAAACCAATAATGGACCGTGTTTATGCAAGCAGTGTTAGGCGCGTACACGTCGTTAATGTTTCGTGTTGTTTGCGCAGCGGTATTTCCAAGTAGAACTCATATTTGAAAATTTTATGAATTTTCAGTTTATACATGGCGCCAAAAACTACCACAATTTCACAAAAACAAAACACTATTTAAAAACAAATGACTGAATTTGAAATTATAATAACATAGCTTTTGAATAAAATTTATTTGAAACTCGAATTGCGCGCAAATCCACAGATCTACAATTCTAAAAATGCTGGTTTTAAAAATCTCCAATTTCATAGGTATTCCTATGAAACCTATTATGAATTTAACGTAATCAATTTCATTAATAAACACAAATATGTTAAAGTTACACATTACAAAGTTCTTTATTCATAGATATAGAGGTCATTTATATAAAAAAAATTTTTTCCAAAAACCCATGTCTCCCAATTAGTTCGTATAATCGACGCTCTACTGTATTTATAAGCAATTTTTCACCACTCCATTCACGTTTTTAATCAAATGACAGTTTTAGGTACAAGTTGCTCCAACTTTTTGTTACCCTGAAATATCACGGATTGTAACATTTCCACGTGTTTGCCATTATGCAAAATCTAAGGCTCAATCCACACTGCGATGGCAGCGGGGCGGTTTGCACTTTCGGTGTGAAATAATTTTAAACTTTATCTTCATACTTAAAAAGACCAATATGGCTTGAAAAATTCGAAAAGAACGCGCGCAGCCGCACGGCGCCGCGTGCCTGCCGCTGCCGTCCCAGTGTGAATTGAGCCTTACAGATAATGTTTGTAGTAGTGGAGTGAGCATACAGCATACAGGTTTCCTAGCAGAGTTCCTTCACTGTCCTATCTTTCTATTCTGTGTTTACTGGTGCATTCGTAACTGAGGGTTAAGGTTGCCAAATAATGAAATAAAAATTAGATATGTATAGTTTTTATTACTCAAGAAAACAAACAAGAGGAAGTCTACATCAATCTCACGTTCACGCTACTGTCAGGAATGTTTAAATTATGTTTCTCAGTGAGATAAGTTTATTTCTACTTGTGCGCAAGCCAGTCGGCTAGCGTGGTGATCTGATGCATGACGGATGCGCGCGCGGTGCCGCCCTCCGCCGTGTACTGCTCCACGCTGCGCTCCCACGACCAGCATGCACTCATGTCCTCGGGGAACTCGGAGCTGACAAAACAGAAAGCAGGTAAACATAACACAATATCTTCGTAAATTGAACATGTATCAGATTCAATTTATAGATACGTACGTAGAATCACCCGGAGTGTGAAAGCAACATTGGGATTTGTGAGCAGCAAAGGACTGGCAATTGTTGATGGACACCGTGAGAAGCATTACCAAATGCCTTCAGAAATCTTTACCACAGCATGCAGACCGGGCATACTCTTATTCTCAATGGCGACTAAGCATGTGGTGCTTGTTGAGCTTACACTTCCGTAGGAAACTAACATTCCGAAAGAACACAACTATAAAGTTAACAAGTACTGCAACTTCGTGGACCGGTGAGAAATGGTTTAAAGACTAATCTCTTCGCTGTGGAAGTCTGAGCAAGGGGACTACCTGGGAAGTCACTCTTTTCTTAGTCTTTTCAAGAATCTAGGCCTGCCAAGATCGACGTTAAGCTCTTACATGGAGATAGCTTTAAAAGCGTCACTGGAGGCATCCTACAGTATATGGATAGGTAGAGAGGGGGGGGTCAAGGGCGGGACCAGCAATAACAATTCTCCACGTACTAGTTAACGCAGACTGGCTGACGAGGGCTTGCAGCGAGCCGAAATGATGAAGTCTGGCAGCGCCGTCTGCTGGTCCCGACCTCGATAGACACCCTCTCTACTGGCAATGGGTCCGGATATGTTCGGTGAAGTCATTGAGTGCTGAGTTCAACACCTGTCCACAAGTAGTCTACACAAATATTTCTAAAAACAAACGGCAGGGCAAACCCACACTAATTTCTTGCTTCATCTAAAAATTTGAAAGATTAAGTTTGCATGTAAAATATCATAAAATTACCCAGTTCGTATGGCAGGCAACTTTAGTTGAGTTTTCCTAGAAAAACTGATTATTTTAACCTATTAAGCTATGGACAGGTTGACGATGTGCTAAATATAAACAAAATGGTTAGCCGTTTTTGAGAAAATTCACCCTACCCTCATTTTTACCACCTTAAAAGTATACTTCTGGGGAATATTAATTTGGAATGGAAATCACTTCAACGGTTTAGGCGCAAAGTCAGCGGACTTCTATGTATATATAAAAAATAGCTTTTTATGCATTGTATTTATCGATATAGACTTCAATTTCAAAATTTCTGTCGATCATAACTTCTTACTTCTTAGAGTCGTTCGAAATGAAAAAACAAAGTGAACTTGCCATATGGCATGCAGTTCGGCGGCCGGAAGATGTGCCAGATCGGTGTTGAGCTCGGCGGCTCTTCGCAAGGCGGTGCCCGCGTGGTGGTGCGCAGTACGGAACGGCACCCCACGCCGCACCAGCACGTACGCCGCGTCCGTCGCCAGCATGCTGGCGTCCAGAGCGCTCTCCATGCGACTGCTCGAGATCTACAACACGGTCCACAGTTCCATCCTCCAATCTCAAAGCAATCAGGGTATGTCTGTGTCAATTTTTGTGTACAATGGAATTTTTTTTAGTTTTTATGTTTTTGTATTCTACGAAACCTGTTAAAAACAGTCTGCAAAGTAAGTAAGCATATAAAGCCCAAATAGATGTTTTCCTTTTAGGGCTGTCGCGCACGATCACCACGTCTGATTTATGTACATGTCTCACTATTGCACAGGTATGGCAACATTAGGTTTGAAAATATTGTATGTCTACTTATAAAATTACCGTACTATTCAGAAAATTACCTTCAGACTAGCTAGAGTTCCCGCCAGCACCTTCAAGCAAGCCACTAGCCGATCGTACGCTCTAAAGGTGACCTCCTTATCTCCCTGCAGATCTTTATTGTACGTGCTAGGGAGACCCTTAAGCGAAGTCATGAAGCCCACTGCATCTCCTTGAAGAGCCCCAGCGGCCCCTCGTACTAACTCCAAGCCGTCTGGGTTACGTTTCTGGGGCATAAGGCTACTGCCGGTGGAAAACTCATCGGAGAGCTGAACGAAGCCGAACTCTAGAGTGCTGAAGATGATGAGGTCTTCGGATAGACGACTCAGATGGACACTGCATAGCGCAGCCCAGTTCAGGAACTCCGCTGTTAGAAAGTAAAAAGGGTAATTTATTAAACAGAGGAATTATGGTATTAATTTTCGAACACAATAACGCCTTCCACGTTGATGTCATTAATAGACATTTTCCTATAGGGTATGTAGATTTGAGGTTGAAAAACAAAATTATTTTGTGGATTATCCCATTCACTACTGTCTCTAGTAGGTGACTGAATATGGAAGTCAGTGCGTCTACCGTGCTAACATCACAAAACTGAGTGAAGAGACAACGCCATGATTTCAACCAAGCAGACTGGTCATGTCCGGTGCTTTAAAGCTCACGATTAGTTGAAACCTCTTCACTCACTCGTGTGATATTACGCCGGTAGACGCACTGCCCTACTACCGGCGTAATATCACTCGAGTGAGTGAAGAGGTTTCAACCAATCGTAAGCGTTAACGCAATCGACACG
>WYDE02107389.1:0-11581 GCA_009867175.2 Adela reaumurella
ATATAAAATATAATATAATACTACATAAATTTATACAACTATATTATGAGAGAATCCGTGGTATAAAAGATAAGTCAGTGACCTGCGTTTTTAACTCACTTTTTTTAGGGAGTGCGGTCACCATTCTTTCCTACATCGTGCCGGTGAGGTCACTCTTCTACTTATGCTTGAGTAAGATGTAAATGGGGAGGTTTTTCAGAATTTTTTTATTTAAACTTATTTGGATGGCTACATCAACGGTGAATCAGGTGTCACTCCGTCGATTCCTCAGAACTGAGGTACAAAAGGTGTGCGTGCGTCCACTGGGTCAGATCCGCATAGCGCGCAGTCAGTGAATCATCTCATCTAGTGCATGATGCAGAAATTTTGAGCTGCCTACACAAAACTGGATGGAAAACATGAACTATTTTTAATAGCCGCTTCGACCAACGTTCATTTAGTGATGTTGGTACCAATCCTGGCTGGTATACCAAACCAGCCTACCTCATATGTAGTAGGGATAAGGAAGGGACCTTCAGTTTTATGTCGAATTCAAACAACTGTAAGTTCAACGGTAGGACGGTTAACCATCCATGAGCCAACAGCTCTTGTGAATAACGAGGCGTCGCACGACCGAGATAAACACCTTGATGCTTGATATGATAATACATTACATACTTTTTTTTATAGACAACCGGTACGGGTGACTCTGACCGAAATTTCAAAAGAAGACACAGCCAGTAAAATCATTCCTCACGAAACCACGTTCAGAGAGGCGCCATGCCAGCTAAAATGCGGAGGAAAAGTTGGATGTCCAATTTATTAACACGCCTCTTGATGATCCCCAGATTGTAGGTGGTACACACTCACTGGAAGACCGTTAATCGGAAAACTATGCGAGAAGTTCGGTAGGTGTTAACAGCAAAAATATGGATGTTCCGAGTGAGTCTGGCGGTTGTGGCGGATATCGATCGGGGTGGGAGGGATTATGTCTAGGACGCAGTGTAAAAAAAAAGTGATATTTTATATCCTTTATAAAAATGATTACGCTGCTCGTGTTCCTAATTTTTACGGCATCAAGAATATGTCGGTCGGCAACTGGGAGCCATTGCGTTCAGAAATGGTAAAACTATAAAAAGTTCAAAAATTACTATCCCAAAAGCTGTTAGTTGGATCCCAAAAGTGTACAAAAGTAAAACGAAGACCTTGAATTATCTGTGTGATAATAGTAAAAATGGTTTAAACTTCGAAAAAGGTTTCAAATTCAGTCTGCCAGACAACTTAGAAAAAAGGTAAAAAAGTGTTGAAAAAGTGTCGCATCCTTTTTAAACTTGAACGGTTCATTTTTCAAAGTCGTTTGCTAGGCTGAAGCTCAAACTCTTTTCGATTTTCAGACCGGCGTATTCTTCATGCCGGAAATATTAGGAACTCGACCAGCGGGACATCGTAGCATCAGTGACGTTTGTACCTATAAAACAGACTAAGGGGACCGACTGTTCAACTGTGGTGCAATGTATCAAGTCCCTCCGTAAGCTTGGGATCACCAATTAGGCGGATGGCGCTGCGCTGGATAGAATCCCAAAGATCAAAAGGGGGAATCCTTCTCAGGGATGATTGCAATACTCCATCATCGGGCGAACTTGAGCTTTGTATGTAGCATAAAGAGTTGCGGCAGTACTTACAATCTAACGTACAATCAAATACAGTTCTTGTAATAGGTATCGCATATTGGGGTAGTATGTACTATACGATAACATGTCATGGGTTTTATCGCATTCGATCGATGTCGATACTTCGGCGTCTTAGTTCTCTATGAGGAAAAAGTTAGCAGGAAATTGAGCAAAAAAATTTAAAAAAAAATATCTTCGATCCGAGACTTACCTCAGACAGCGCCAAGCGCTGGCTATCTAGCGGGGGAACTCGGCTGGGGTGGTGGGGTCTCTCCGGGCATGGAGGAAACGTACTGAATTCTGAAGCTTTGTATTAGTTTAAAATTCTACATTGTGAAATAACGCTGCAGTCGATGCACCAGGTTAATTAACTTAGAAAAATACAAACAAAATTAACTGTTCAACGTGTTGTCCGAAGCGGCACTCGAACCCCGCGTCCTTGAGTATAGCCCTCAATGTTCTAGCCTACTTAGCTAACCGGACTACACGTCGTTTTACGAATTTCGTCTTCATATTATTCATCGTTAATGCATCTGGTAGTTCCGCTTCTGCCTGCTTTGCCCGCTTCAGACAACACGTTGAACAGTTGTTTTTCGCATCGACTGCAGCGTTACTTCACAATATAAAAATTGTAAGTAAATCGCCAACGAATGAATCGTAAAAATAACACATGTTTATTAGTTTATTAATTTGTATTATTAGTTTTTTTATGGAGACGCAAGAGACTTGGCGCCGTCAGCGTAAATTGTTGTACAGAGACGCCCAAAAGCATTTGGTTTCAAGCGAGTTGCGAAAGCCATTCCGGCGTGACAGGAACATTTATACGCTTCTCTTGAAAGATACTATCCCAACTCATGCACTGCAGGTAACCATGGACACGCACCTCGCACAAGGAATTATTTTGGTTATTTTATCCATTAGCTTTAATCAATAATATGCTTTTTTGGATTGTTTGTAAATAAATTAGTGAAGTGATTTTCCTTATTTCCTTGTCCATTTAAATAAGGAAATAAGATTATCTATACCTTTGCAGGAAGTAACCGTTAAGAGTTAAGGCATCAATAAATGCAATTTTAACAAACACAATTATACATCTCAACTTAATTAACTTAAAAAAATGTAAAGAAGAAATTAAATTAATAACAAAAAAAATACCTACCTATAAAATTTAATAGATACTTACTAAAATAATACCTACCTATAAAATGTCATTGATTCCGTCCAGCCTGTCCTCCATGCCAGCCCCTCTGAAATAACCCATTACCCCCGCAGCATTCCCACGCTGAACAGCGAGGCTCAAGCGCTGCCTGACGTATTCTCCTGAATTCCTGTGGTTTTTCTTTAATTTTTTTGTGTAATGGTTCCGACGAATTGTTGTGCTTCCTTACACCAAGAATTAAGTACATTATTACATATTAGATACTTGGTTCCAGATTCCATAAAAAAAAAACTTGGTACTGGGCAAAGATGAAGCATGCTTAATTTAGTCGTTAAATAAAAATAACTCCTATTAAAGGGCGATTTCTTCGCAAGAATTTCATTCGAAAATAAAACCACGTGTTGTAGCTAATCTGTACATCTTTGTATTATCATAAAACTCGAAATAGCTACTTACTCTAACAATAAAACCCTTGGCCACGTATGATTGGGCCCCAAATTGAGCAAGTTACAGTGCAACTACACTATCTTGGAAATTTTTAAATATACATTAATTATCAGATATTTTGTTTGATATTTTTCGTTCTATGCGTGTACAGTCGATAAGTCTCATTTCTGTGCAACATAGACTTTGGACCCGATCACATGACTGGAGAGCGCAAGGTGAAAAGATAAGTGTATTTTGTATGGTTCGTCTCATATTGCATAACACGGTCTGTTTCGCGGGCGTGCGGTTGCGGCGCATCGCATGGGGCTTATTTCCCTACCGCTGCGCTTGAAAATTGGCGGGAAAACGATGCACATAAATCAAAGTAGGCGTGTGTACATAGTTTACTACCGCAAGGATCGTTCGTAGCACCAATATTATTTGGAATATTTCTCACAGACCTACCTGCTATCATTGAGATGTGTTTCTATTACCTTGCTGACATTTTGCTGAATTGTTTGCAGATCTTCTTATAAGTCATGCATGAATAAATACAAAATAATTATCAAATTCTACAATGGACAAAATACTGGCTATTTAGAGTCAAAAGCAGTAAGTGGACAGTACTCCACATGGGCTCAAAAAATCCAAAACTCGCATACAGTATTGACAGGTTAATTTGCAAAAGGAAGCGAACATCAAATCAGATCTCAAATGAGAGCACACTATTACCGGCTCGCGAGCACATGCGTGCTGAAAAATGGCAGTTGAACCTTATTTGTATTAACATAAGGTTCAATGGTCGCTTTCTCAGCTCGCGTGTGCTCTCGCGCCGAGTATATATTATACTAGCTAGTGAAAAGGGCAAACTCACTTTTTCACACAATTAGGAAATTTTTCTCCTGCTTCACCAATAATTGTTTTAGAAGCAATAATAAAATATGTTTAGTATTTTCGAATTATTTTTAATTTTCTAAGCGGTGGGCATACACGTAGCCGAAAATAGAGCCGGCTCGAGCACGGCGTTGACTGAAATAAGCTCTCACCTGACAATTGACAATAGAGGCATAGTACTGATTCCGCACTCGATAAGGGGAGGGCAGGTCCACACGGACGGAACACGCGAGCGCCACATTTGTTTACCACAACTTTCGTTGGTAGGACTGTGAAGTAGATGTATAATATATGACGCAAATCTCTATGGCGCGCAAAGGTTGGTAAGACAAACCCAGGTAGCACGCGGACAATACAGCATATCCGCTTGTGGCCATAATAACGTTTTGAGTGTTAGAACGGAATTTTAGAGGTATTGAACATCACCTAATGCACCAGTTCTCTGGTACCTGTGATGTCAGACCTTGATGAATTATGTATGTAGATAGGTGCCATGTCAGCGCTTCCCTCAATTCCTGCCAGCTACAATGAACTGGACGGAAAACACGAAAATGTTTCGTAGCAGCTTCGACCGACCTTCATCCAGTGCGGTGGTACCAACCCGGGCGGTTTAACCCTACCACCATGTAAGGAGAGGGAATGGACCTACAGTTTAACGTGGAATCTGAACGGATCACCCATCCTAGACCCGCCTGACCGCTCTCGGCAGTGCTTAACTTCGATAATCGAATACCGAATATCGCAACCATTGAGCCAACGAAGCTGATATTTCTGAGGCCTGGCGCAGTTTAAACCATTGTCAATATAGATTTACTAACGCTTAAGCAGTGTATAATATAGATCCATTTTCTTTAAAGTTTCGTCCCACACACTGTTCACATTCTTCGGAACAGGCATCTCAGGCATGCGCAATGGAAATTTGTAATATTTTAATATCAGAATTAAAATTTTCAATCTTTTTAATATAAAATTTATTATATTTAATATATTTTATGTGTTTAATTTGTATTATTTCTTAATTTAATCATATCAGAGACGAGTAAAACAATACGTAAACTGCCAATGCTCATACAAACTCGCGTTCCTTGCAAAGAGCTAAAAATTCTGTATTATTGATGGATCGTTGTTGTATAGCCCGAAAATTGTTCTACTAGACAATAAAAACAAGTAATTTAATTTTATTCGTTTGTGAAACCTAAGCAATATTTTATAGTTTTTCTTCAGTATGTTCATTCATTAGTTGATATCTAGCAATTTCGTTTCATTTAAATTCCTTTAATTGACTCCTCAGAATTTTGTTGATAGATGGCCTGGTGGATATCGATTCTCGTTTTGAAGTACCGACATTTGACAGTCTATTCTTTTTACTTTTCTCTGATAATACTAATATTTTATTTTATTTATAACTGCAATTTATTTAAAATGTCAAGTTTAGAATACTGCTTTAGCTTCTTCTTAAATAAATACCTAACGATGGAACAAACCTGCTATAGACTAAAATGACTGTTAAATCAATAAAAGATATGTGTTGAATTGCAGTAAAAATAACCCCTTTGCTTTGTTGCATTCGGGTAAACATAGAGATATAAATGAACCCAAAAGCGACACTTGCGCCCTCCGTAAGAACTTATTTTGATGGTTTGCAACTATCGAAGTCTAACTCCTGATAAGAATGCAAGTAACTATATCGTTCATAGTAAGTTTTCCGCACAGAGCCCAACTTTGCCCACGCTGTTCTTTCGCTCGTGGAAACTTTGCCTAGGGCAGAAAGCGGTCGATTATGCGACGTTATGGCAGATGCCGATATTTCCCTTGTTGTTATCGAATCCATATGTTTTTGAATGGGCTTTGTGAGTAAAGTTTCCTCGCAGTACTTCGGCGTGGTTAGCGAACTAGCTGCTAGAAATATAAATAGTTATTTGACCAAAAAAAACATGATGAGAAATATTACCTTACATACCTTTCTAGCGAATGACACATATCTGTGTAAGTATGGTGCCAGTATAATGACAAAGTTTTCTATAATTCAGAACATCTGTTGTTAGTTTGTTGCCTTAAAGGTTGCAATTAAATAAATATACACTTTTCTGCTTAGCAGAACGAGAACTTTATGCTGGAGGAAATCGATTCTAGTCAATCTTTACTTTTTTCAACATAAGTGGTGACGGGGTTTTATCATACAAATTTAAAATTCGGTACAAAATTATAGAAATTTTTCTGAAACAGTTTCGCACCACAAAAACGACACCCGTTCTAAACCTAAGGGTTCTTGGTAACAAATCCTGTCAAAATGAACCTTGTACATAACCGGAGGTTAATCCTTCTAGCTGTTTCTGCAGCACTGGTGCCAAGATAATACTCATATTCGCAAATAACGCGATATTTCAAATTTTCGATAGTGTGAATACGGAGTTAAATAGGAAATGAAAGTTTGTATGGAGGTTCGAAAGACATCAACGCGTCAAACCGTTTTTGCGATTTTCCTTTTTGGGGTGGTACGAGTACAGGTTGGGGGAGGAGGGGGAGCGCGATAGAGGGTTGCGGGGAAAGATGATTTGCCGCGGACGGAGCTTCGGACCAAATAAAATATCGAAAAAGAATCCAACGCGCCAAGGTGGGTAGGGGTAGGTGTAAACGTAAGGGTATAAGAAGGGTTGGCGTCGGTAGGTGAAGGAAAGGGTTATCGGAGGGGTTAGGAGTGGTGAGGTGGTGTGGCGGATAAAAAGTGATTAACCGCGGGCGGACCAGCGAGCAAAAACTAGTCCTCAATAAAGTTTCGGCACTATTTACATCATTATTTACAAGAATTTTCTCTATTATAAGCTATAACGAAATTGTTTGCACTAACGCCACGGAGACATACGAAAGTCAATATTGCACGTTGTTCGAAGCGCTCAGGAACGCGTGTCGCCGCTAGCTTTTGAAAATCTTTATCATAAGGGAGCATTTACATTTTGAATAGATTACCGAATCTCTTTGCACAATTTTACCAAACAAAAATGTCAAAAAAAAAATATTAAAAAGCGTGACGTCATCACATGGCTGTAGGTCCTTAAGTGGGTGCTGGACGGCGGCCTCAACTCAGCAAAAATAATGGCTATTTCATCTAACGCTCTTACAAAAGAGGGACATAAATATAGAGAACAGGGTTTGCCTCTTAGTTAATCGTGACAAATCCTGAGAATTCAGGAAATTATTTTTTATTTGAATTGTAAATGAATTATTTTAGGTATCTATAGTATTACATTTCTCAAATTTTGTTTCTAGTAGTGTAGAGATATTTACTTCACAATTTACATGAAACGTGCGAACTTTATAGCTTCATAATTCTTAAAGTAAACACATTTTCAGTTTTCAAATTCTATATGAACTTAGTAATTGGTCTTTTAAACCCAAATTGATTTAGATTTTGAATCAATTCCACAAAATGAGGGTGTGAGAAATTAAGGCTTTTTGTATGGAGTGCGAGTGATGAAGCATCCTCTTAAGGGCAGCCAGTCGATATTAAAAATAACCTCAAAAGATGAAATGACGGGCAGTTATAAATAGACGCAATATTTCCAATAAAGTCGTCGACTAATTTCCACAGATCATTCGCACGGATAAATTATGAAAAAATAATACGATAAATGCGACTTTCAGGGTTCATTTACATTTATTTCATTCATTTACTAGCTCTGATTGTGGTTCCATTCGCGTTTTTGAGGCAAACTCAATAATTTTTGTATAACAATAATATTTTTTTTTGCTGTTACGTCGTGCATTTGTTTTGGTTTTATAAATTTATCGAAGCGGGATTCGAACCCGCGTCTTTGAGTATAGCCTTCAATGCTCTAACCAACGAGCTATCCGGACTACACATCGCTTTACGAAATTCGTCTTCATTTAGTCATCGTTAATGCATCTGGTAGTTCCGCTTCGGCCTGCTAGATGGCGTTACTTAACATTTTAGCGATCTGCTGGCTTTGAGCATGTTTTGAGCATGCATGCACTAATGCAGTCAAACATGCTCAAAGCGAGGAGATCGCTAAAATGTTAAGTTCGAATTTTTACATCCAATAATTTCTCTATTTTCTTTGTATTTTTCTAAGTTAATTTATCTGGTGCATCGACTGCAGCGTTATTTCACAATATAAAAATTGTACATTAAAATAAAGTTCCGAATCGTTTACTCAATGTCGCGGTATAAAAATATTTATTTATTTTATTATAAATGCCAAAAAACTTAGGACATTTTTTAACTGGAGAAAAATCGTATTTGACTTAGACTCTTTTTTACTGGTGAGTCGGGTAGTTTATAACTCCCTTTACATAATATTTATCCGTTCATGAATTACTTGAAGATTCTTATGTAAATAATTGTGTATGCTCTAACCTTTATTTCTTTTCATATATATTGTTAATGTATTTTCTGTTTACACGCCCTGTAATGAAGAGCAGACTGCTCCATTGTCTGAGTATATTTAGTTAGAAGGGCGATTCTTTCGATAAAAATACTCCATTTTCATATAAAAAAAATCTAGTGTTCTTAGATAATTTCTTTCCGTCTAGTCTAGTCCATTATAAATATGCGGGTCCTCCCTCACCCTGTAATATGGTTGAGGGAGGCGATGGCTGGCCCAGGCGTGATGCTCGTTAGCGGCTGCTGTTTGTGAGGACTGGCCTGCTTTAAGTGCCAATGTAGCGGGTTTATCATTTCATAGCTAAAGAAGACATTTTGTGATTATTTCATTTGAGATACTCAGTATTTGATTACCGAAGTTAAGTAATGCTGGGCGCGGTCAGGACTTGGATGGGTGACCGCTTAACCGTAAACGCTGGTCGTGGTTCGGATTCCAAGTTAAACTGTAGAGGTCCCTTCTCTCTCCTTACATGGTGGTAGGGTTAAACCCGCCCGGTTTGGTACCACCGCATGAATGAAGGTCGGTCGAACGGCTATGAAACATAGTCCGTGTTTTCCGTCCAGTTCAGTGTAGCCGGCTGGAATTGAGGGAAGCGCTGATATGCCACCTACCTACATAATTCACCAAGGTGTTTAGGCTGACATCACTGGTAACAGAAGAAGCATTAGGTGATGTAGCCATTCGTGTCAGTGATAAAAAAAAAATTGAAAGACCGAAACTGATCTTCGTAAAAGAAGTATACTTTTCAAACTGTTTTGTGCAGCCAACCCACCGCATTTCAGAATGGCTCGATATATACTCGCAGCAGCCAAATTAAAATCGCACGAATAGTTCAGGGACCCAAATTCTCGATGAGGGATTTTAAAATTTCGCAACCAATTGGTATTCAGAGGTGATCGTGCGTCGTTCAGGAAAATTGCGTGTGAAAATTGGCAGACAAATGAGCATATTGAACTGATAGAAGAATGTTTCGTTAGTCATTTGGAAATGTTGAGTGTATTATTTTCTTGTTTGAGACATATTTTGCTTTCATTATATTTAATTTTAATATATAATGACTTCATGAAAAATATGCTAATGCCCATTTGTAAATTTATAGGTGGAACAAAATGTGTTATTTTTAGATTTTAAAGAATATTTTTGAATTTGTTACGAGGTCAAATTTAATGCACCGTGTGGGGCCGGTCCTCAAAAGAATGATCCCACTGCATCTCTTCCCATGCATGTCGTAATAGGCGACTAAGGCATAAGGATAAGATACCGTGCTAACGGGCGACAGGCTCGCAACCACTCACCTTGGCACGGTACTTCTTAACTAAGTAAGTAAGTAGTAAGTAACTATAACTGAAATTGTACTACCGTTTTAATTAATTAAACCGCTAACACAATAATGCGACAAATAACTTTTTAGTTAGGCTCCAAAAATAGTGAATTAATGTATTACTTGTACCGGTTTTGTACTAAAACACACAACCTCACTCAATAATATACACATGCATGACACATCTACCAACGCATGATGCACAATAGGTACACTCTAGCGCGTGTATGTATTTTTTTTTATGGAAATTGTAATGGATGGCTACATCACTTAATGCACCATTTCTTCTGGTATCAGTGATGCCAGCCTAAACACCTTGGTGAGTTATCTAGGTGGTGCCATGTCAGCACTTCCCTCAATTCCAGCCGGCTACGCTGAACTGGACGGGAAACACGAACTATGTTTCATAGCCGATTCGACCGACCTTCATTCAGTGCGGTGCTACCAAACAGGGCAGATTAAACCCTACCACCACGTAAGGAGAGGGAAGGAACCTACAATTTTACGTGGAATCCAAACCATAGCGGGCCAATGCCAATAGCCAATGGACGAGTGACTGGTTGACCGTTGATGCTGCAACGGTCAACCAGTCACCCGTCCATTACCTGACCGCGCCTGACAGTACGATATTTAGATAATTTAATAAATAAATGAGAGTTGTAGAATTCCTTGTTCACCTTAGATAGTGACAAGGATTAAGAAAGTGATGCTTCGGTGGTTCGGTCATGTTGGAAGAATGTATGATAGAAAATAATGAAAGACATTTTTTGAACAAATGTGAGTGGAAGAGTCGGGAAGGGTCGCCCTAGAAGCACGTACGAGTACCGAGAACAGATCGAGCATATGCTCCAAAAGGGACAAGTGCACAGTACCAGTAACCGACGAGCAGTATGAAGAACATGTATGAGAGTGCAAAAGCAGCAGAGGTGTGTCAGGATCGTGGCACGTGGAGATTCTTGTCTCTGCCAACGCCACTGGAAAAAAGGCGTGACGCTATGTACGAGTACCTACGTATTTTTTTCTATACCTATGTAGCATATGATTTGCTGTATGTATTGTAAAGTAATATGCCTTATATTTACTATATTACACTGCTACATACTCACAGGCACCTACTTACCTCACATACATTTTAAAATCGCTCCGAAAAAGTTCCACAGAATAAAGCTTAATATCTTTAAGTCAATCCGAGCTTTCGTTCCGTAATGAAACGACAGCGGCCCGAGTTTCGAGAAGGAAGACCTATCCAGCAGCACTCACTCGCAAAATGTTAGCTCAAACTATTTGCTTTGGCTTCTGCGAGCGGGCAAAATGATATGCTTTGAGTTGAATTAATTTTAACGAGGTCTTTTTAGGCTGCATCGTACTCAACTTATATGTGTACATTTTTTTTTTATAATTTAAAATTTAATTAATTACTTAACCGGTGTGCAATATTTATGTTTATAATATTTTTAGAACTTGAGTTAAAATTACTTTATTTACTTTAACTTGTACAGAAGGTGGCAAAGCTCAAATGACAATAGGGAACTGGCTGAATTCAGCCATTGGACTGGTGGTCCTTACGTGTCCTACACATTCGATCTTTGATAAGAAACCGAAAGTGTGGCAAGACCGCCCGCTAGACGTGACGTACGTACGTGACGTACGTCAACGGACTATTTACCCTAAGGACCCGACACCGGAACGCTTCCCGTACTAGTCAGTTCAACCGCGAGGTAGTTCAAAT
>WYDE02107500.1:0-11578 GCA_009867175.2 Adela reaumurella
CTGACCGCGCTCGGCAGTGCTTAACTTCGGTAATCGAATACAGAATACCGGAACCACTGAGCCAACGACGCTGATACAACGGTTGATCGACATGTATTAACTTTTGCGTGCCTCCGTTACAGACTGATATAAAATTGCATTTTATTATATCGCTAAAACTTTTTAGAAATTAAAGCGTTTCCAAGAATTTCTTTCAACAGCAACCCTCTAGGTCTTCACTCTGTCCGGTCTTGTAATTACAAGAGCCCTAATTCGGGACCTAGAGCGTTGCTTAGAAATAATTACGAGAAAATATCTACCCGGTCGCTCGAGGACACCATTAAGACAACTGAACTGAAACTATAAGATGATAAAGAGAGTAAGAAAAATTACAATAGAATAGTTTTATTTTCGCTAACTAACGAAAGAATTATCATAGTAAGTAAATTAAATAGAAATACCTCAGACGGACTCAAGGCATTGTTGAAGACCTATAAGTACATATATTTTAGGCGCCACTATACTTGTTGTATATTAAATAAAACTCATTAAAACTTTTTAATTCAAATTCGTAAACTAATGAACTAATGAACACCGTAGTATTCTTTTGAGATTTTTCCTGTAATGTTTAATATTTATTTGGTTTTCTACTTTTATCCAGCATCTCAAAATTATGAAAGAAACTAGAGTTAGAGATTTTCGGACATTTCAGCTCGAGGTCTGTGGTCATAATGACAGACTTGGGTCGTTCGTTTGAGACGTGACGACATCTTGAGGCTGTGTCGATGAGAGAAGGCCGCTGTTTCCGCCACGTCAGGGGAGTAGCTGGGGGTAGGACATGGCAAACGGAAGACCGCTATAACCAGGCGCCTATTTTGATATTAAAGAGTATGACATGACCAACTTAGCCATGGTAATGTTGGCGATATCGAATAACTGTCAGATACCATCATCACGGATGCCTCACAATAATTAAAACCTTTTGTCCCACCGATCTATAACCTAGGGTCTACCAGAGTTTCTGATCCTAGATTATTCAAGTTCTAAATAGACTGTAGAAAGGCATACAAGAATGTATTATGCAAATCAGCACGATTAGCCCAAGGCCAATTATATGTTTGCGTTCATCGTTGTTTCTTTTTTTTAATTATGATTAACTTCGGAAAAACTTAATTAATTTTGGTACGGTTCTCAAATCTAATAGAGATTTTTTTAATGGTCTTAGGTTAGTTATCGTGACGGTAAGTAGGTGAGCAGTAAACGAAAATGTCAAACAAGTAGGAAAATTTCGTCCGAGGCCAGGTAAGCAGTTAAGTGAGACCCGTCATATTATTCCGAACCAATTTGTGAACTTTAAGCGAAGCCGCAGGACGAACTGCGTGCAGTACATATGAAATGTAACAAGACGTAATTTTTGAGTTGCGCGCAATTCATAATTTCGGAAACTCAACAAAAATAAATCGAAGCGAAGCCGAGGCTGAATAACGAATTTTAATGCAAGTTTCACGTTGTATGCATGTGCCTAATGTATATGTTAGGTGATTATTGAAATAAATACTGCCTGTTTTTTTTTTGGTCGTGCTAGCTGGCTGACCGACTGGCCCCTCAAGTGCTAGGCCCACATCAGGAAAAAAGCTAGCTACGCCTCTGAAGTCCTTCGCGTCTAAAACTATCACACGTAACTCGATATTACCTTTGTTCTCGCACGAGTTCTTGTTAAGCTGTTTTGTCAGAGATAACTTTATTACACTAATTCCTAATCAACCAAAAATGGCAGCTTTGTCTGTGTAATTAATTTCATTACTTTGTGCCAAAAGGTCGAGTTTTCTGAAATATCACGGAGCGTCTTAGAAATAATTCTATTTGGAGCAGGGTAATACAATGAAAAGGATAATACCGATCTTACGTATTCGTAGGGATTTCTCCTGTCCTAAGGAAAGTTTTTGTTTGTATTGAGACTTTGAAATTTTACTGTTTGTGCTGTTTTATTCTTGCTGTAAGTCAACGCATTATTTTCTTGCTAGATAAAGTTGAGATTTTTCTGAATTTTAATGTTATTTACATAATTTTTATAACCATACGCCATTGTCGCGGGAGCACGAACGTTACCTTTAAATAATATTAGTGTTGTATGAAAGAATAATTTCATATACTCATTATCCGGTATCTAGTAATTAGGGACTATGTCACACATACAAAGGATAGGGATTCAGTAAGTTTATATATGTATAAACCACTAAGAGAACACAAGGTATAATTATACTAAAAAATACATATTCCTTCAATGTAATTAGTTATTCTTTCATTACCTTATTATTTAAATGAACGTTTACCATAATTTCAAATCACAAACCGGTACTTACTTTTGTATGTTGTGGGTAAATACATACTTACATTACTTTTGTATCTTAGTCGAGCGTAGCGAATACAGAAAAAAAGTGTGAAACATTCGGGAGAAGTAAGTCAAAATCATCAGAGCGGAGCCTTCGAAAGGAAGAAATCACTGGATCGTCATTGGACGAGCGAAGTGAGACCTGAATTGTTCATGCAATATTGAGGAGAAGAAAATGAAGATAATCAACGCGGAGCGTTTAGTTAGGACGAAGCAAAATACTACAATGTGATGACCTCATTGGGCGAACGAGGAGAGTCTGTACCTATTTTATATCTAAACAAAAGTCTCACGTCGCTCAATCTTAAAGGCATGCATCTAAAATCCAATCAGCGACCTAATTCCGTGACAATCAATATAGCGCGCGCCAATCACCGGACGCCCCACTGAACGACAAACTGACGACTTCCTTCCCGGCTACGAGTATTCCAACAGCCTGAATATTGGATAATGGAGAAAAGGAGGACGAACTCGGCTTCTTATCGAGTTCAGTTGCTTTCCAACGAAATCCTATCAGATGGCGCCACAAAAATCTTTATAAACTGAGCTTTCAGAGAGAGGGTGTGGGTTAACACTCTATGAAAAAATCAAACTGTATCTTGAAAAGTTCGGAGAAATCCGGGTGAATCTGGTGGACAACTAATACTTATTGAAACTAAATATAATAATTATGATTGCGGTTCAAAGTCCAGCCCTGAGACTTTGCTGTTTATAAAAGGTGGTCAGGTATAAATATCGCACGAATTTAAACCAATAAGGGAGAAATGTCGACACTGTTATAACATCGCCATCGGCATAACAAGTTCTGACGGCATGACTTGAGGATGACCGTGGAGCCGTGGGAAGGCGCTCTTGTGGGACGTTACGTGCGTCCTTGTACTACCTACCTTGGTCGCGTGCGTCTCATATATTCGACTCCTTCAAATCAGCTGTAACCACGGTGAAAAAGGCGACAGGTAAAAAGAGAGTCTGTAATATAGCTTGCGGCGTGATCATTTTGGATTTAAACCTTTCGCCGTGGAAACTTTAGTCTAAAAATACACTGTACGACTGGGGGAAACTTCTAGTTTAGTGGATAAATCTGGCGACCGCCACCGGGAGCCGCGCCGCACCAAAACTTTATTTATATTTAGAATCTCATAGCGCGGCGAGCGTACTTGGCGCTTGCTGCGGTTTCGTCAATCTAGCAGATTTTAATGAAATGCAGTATCTGTAGGTAGTTATTATTATATATATATTAACTTTCTTCAGTATTTATTAAGAACTATGTATTTTATTTCTATATTGTTTTACACAAATATATATTCCTCTTTTTCCGATTATATGTAGTGCGCCTACATGCCCTGTACCACATCCCAAAGGTAGGTCACAATAAAATACCATTTGGGTATTAGTCCTTACCTGTTGTACCATTTTATAATTGGTGTACAACAATGATACATACATACATACATAGTTTTAATATATATGCTTCTTAGTTCTTAGTTCTTTATTCAGCAACACTACACTTTAATTTGTCAAAATATTACATTTTACATCCGGTTTGAACCGAGGTTCGAACAATTTATAATGGGTTTAATTTTACTTAGATTTATTTTACAACTACAATTTGCAGTTACTTTTAAAATTTACCGATACTCAGAGTAATGAGTTACTCTGATAGAAATAATAATAAGTTCAGACTTAGAACATATAAAATTATGACATTTTATATTTACACGTAAGCCTAAAAACACTAAACATATTTTGGTTCACTTCCTCTGAACAGTGTTATATTTTAAAATACACACAGAATTTATTTTCTGATAATTTACTTACGATGAGAAGATCATCGTACTTGCATATAGCTTCCCTTGTCCGCTCTAAAGGGCTGTCGAGCGAGACTAGGCTGACTACTTGTTAGTTACTGGCTGACGAGCAATCGGCTGCTAATATCCTAGGTGTCGTGCAAGACAACTCGATTACAATGCAGGTATAGGCGAGCCCTCTCACGAATTATACTTTTTCTCAATTGAAAAGCATTCGATTGCTCGATCGAATTTCTGCTGTTGTCTAAAATGGAATGGACCGTACTTGAATGATACCTACTAGCAGCATACAAAAGAAATCTATGCTTTACCATATGCTGTTGCCATACTAACATGGCGACTCTTGGTGTACTGGTGCCAAATTCTGGTGTACAAAAGATTATTACCCAAAGCCATTAATGGATAGGATTGCTGCCACCGGCCCTGCTTAGGGTAACCCATGGAGGCTGCATTCAAAATTTGGAAGAGATCGGACCATCAGATGGGCGTACGACCTGATCTTCTACATGGCCCGTCCTACAGTACTACGGACTGACCAAAAAACGCCAAAAAGAACGTCGCTCATTAAAATTCAGGCCATGAACAATTCTTGTAAATGTCATGATTCACATATGTGTCACATATGCCTCTCTAAGATCTCAAATGCAAACCTAGGTGCAGTCAGAATGGAAATCGTCCTCATAAAGAAACAGAATGCTGATGTGTCAGGTACTTGTAGACTGCAGATTAAATTATTTAGTTATAGAATATATAAAGCAGAAATTCTGTAACTATTTAATTATGCGCCGTCGGGTTTTTATGTTCACATATAGCTCGAGATCGACTCAACCAATTCACAAGTTATTTGCATATTCTGTAACGACTGAGCATATTTATTATTTATATTTATTATTTATTTACCCGTAAAAATTATAATATAATTTTCTGTTCATGTACCTATATTCTATATTATACAATATTTCCAATCTCACACACAAACGTTTTTATTTATTTTTGAGATATCCTAAAATTTAAAAGACCACTTAATTTAAATGAAACATGCTCTGAATCGAAAGGTCCTGAGTTCGCAACTTGGTGTGATCATTATTTTTCCAGATAAAAAAAAAATCGGTTAAAATTAAAGCACAAATTCACTATGGACCCCGGTGAAGGAAAAACCGTGAGGATATCTTTGCACTAATAATACAAATGTATTGTAGTGTACGAATGTTGTTGGGTATAAAAGTTGACTGGAAGAGATTGCCTCCGGCAATAAGTCCGCTCTCTGCCAAGCAGGAAACTGCATGTTTTTTAATTTTTTTTTCACTCTTTTTTTATAGAAAACTGGCATGGGACGCTGTGCCCAAAATTTCAAAAGAATATCAGACACACAGCCAATAACAACACTCCTCACGAAACCACGCTCAGAGAGGCGCCCATGCCAGCTAAAGGCGGACGAAAAGGTCGACTCCATAACAAGGTTGATGTACGCCAGTCTTCGTAACAGGCTTTGTGATACTAGTAAAGGGCGATGAAAATTCTTCAGAGAAGTTTCTTAACAGTTCTTCTAGGAAGTACAAAAGTGTGTGGCGAGCTATTGACGTATAGAATGAACCTACAACATTTCAGCCAAATCGGCCGAACCGTTTAGGAGTAGTTGTGCTGACAAAAACATGCAAAGTTTGTGACCCTAGTCGCGTACTAGGCTTCGCTTTGCTCAGTCAATTACTAAAGTGTAGACCTCCAGACGTCTTCCTAAGTCACCGTTGCAGCTATCGCCAGGTGAAGAACTCTTGGCAAGGAAATTAGAAGCTTTCAGCTGCACGAACGGAGCCTCCTGTTACCAGTCGAATGATAGTCCTGAGAGAATAAATTAAGTGCTAATATTCCTACAAAACATGTATTATTCTACAAAGTACAATCCTACCAGCACTTTCGCAAAATTATGCTATATTTAAAAATTATGAAAAATTATATATATATACGGTATGCTGGGTGCACATAGAACGTAGTCCAAAAAAATTATCAAATAGCCTAATCACACTCCACAAAATAAATATGCGAATTCGTTTTTATTTTCTTAAGAAATTATTTCGTTATCTAGGATCCTGAATACATTTACAAAAAATATTATAATTTTTTTTTTATTTATAAATAAAAAATGGGTCTATGGGCGAACCGACAGTCAACTGCACATAGAATTGAGAGCTTAGAGAGTTTTAGGTGTTGTCAGGAAGTGAAAATATTTTAAGTTCCGAAATAATTCATTAATTGTACCTACTAATTTTGAATAATAAGTTATATATTTTAAGTTTGTTCTTAGTGTTATTTTTATGTTTTAGAATTATAATTATTTTTCCTCATTTGTTCTACTCATACCCTTGTCTCTATAACAAAGGCAGGCAGAAAGAGAACGCTGTTTAGTGTTAAGCATTTGCCTTTTGTAGCATATTTTTAAGTGCAATAAATGATACAACACAATACAATACAATAGTACCGGCGTAATATCACTCGAGTGAGTGAAGAGATTTCAGCCATTCATATGCGTTAACGCACTCGAGATCACTCGACACCGCCAGTTTGATTGGTTGAAATCTTGGCGATGTCTCTTCACTCTCTCATGTGATAATAGCACAGTAGACCCCCTGTGGTTACAATCCAGTTTAGGCATGTAGACCGAATTATAAAAGATATAATTCCGATTATATATATAAGAGAATTGAGTGCACTATCTTGAAACCTTATTCAAACAGGAGTAAGGTGACTTAGGCTCACATCTTGCTTTACAGAAACACTCAATGACTATAACAAATGACTGGTTATACAAAAAAATCGTCATGGCATTAGCATGCTAACCTTTCATGTCAACGACCAACGAACGACACGAAAATCGGATCAAATATCCGAAATATCCATGTCTCAAGAGATTAAGGTGCGATTAACTCGAAGGTGGGAATAAAAAATGTACAATAATCATACCACCGGCCGAATTCTGTAACTTTACCGCATTGATATATTAATCAACTGTTGGGATAATAAATGACCCCTGTTCCAATGTCGATGAAAATTGTTTTAAGGGTCTCTGTCTGTTCGCGCTGATTCAGTACGGTGTAGCCAATGATATGGTTAAATCCAACTAGCTTTACGTGGAACTCAATTAAATTTATATTCAAAAATATTTTTAATAGAAGGAATAAAATTACTATTTTAGCTAATAACTTAGTTTTAGTTATATTATCTAAATAAGACTTTATTATATTACTTATCCTTTATGTATTTAATATCGATAACACTCGAAAATGAGCTGAACTGACACTCAATTAACATTTGCGATCGGATTGGAATGTGTGTACGTACTTTTTTGTGAGAAATCCTTGATAAAAAAAATACAGCAACATAATTTCGAGATTGCAGCTATAATACGTACGGTTTGCTCGGAAACAATTTAGCAATCGATATTCAGTCGCGTGTCGGATTTCCGTGGTGCGAGATTTCACGAAAGCGGATGACCACAACGGCAACAAGCATTAAAAAAAATTTAAATAATCCTCGACGAACCGCAGAGAACCTTTGATGTTCCCACCCTACGCACCAGCAAGCATGGGCGGCATGTCGCGTCCGTGCTGTGGTGGTCCGCGAAACCACGCACCGTTGTGAATAATAAAGCTTCTTTCCAACCACCGCCGCGCCGCGCCGCACCGCGTCGGCCGTCAGCATCAGATCAGAACGTCGACCGCTGTTCAGAGGCTGCGGCAATTTTTACGGAATACTTACGTTTTGTTTTTGAGTTCGCTAAAATTGTTAATTAGTAATAAGGGAGGAGGGTTGCAAGTAAATATTAGTAATACATTCTTCACCGAATACCTTCTTCGTGGACAACCTTAATTCTTTAAAATTTAGGGCCTAACGCCGGACATACCTACAGCGAAAACAAGTGGAAATCCACCAAACAATTTAAAATTGACTATTTATCTTTCCCGCATATCACATACGACTACAGCGTCCGAGTCTCAACGTTTATGGTCCGAAGAACGAAAACGTAAATCGGTTCTTCTAAGTGGTTGAAAATCGTATTGCTTTAGTCTAATTAAAGTTATGAGACAGGCGAACGAACTTACGAGGCAATATATTTCCAGAATAATAATTGGTACATTCATGTAGCTCACATTATGTGGCTTTCTGATAATAATAATTCAGTAATTCATTTATGCATAATTTATTTTCATTGGCTCAAAAATCAATCACTCACCGATTTGATTTGATTTTTTTTTGGCTATTTAATATATTAAATATAAATCATTACCCGATTATTTAAATAAAAGGATCACCAGAAGGGGTAAGCTGTGATCTGTTTGCGAATAAAAACAACTTTATTCTGCAACTCACTTACTATCAAGGTAGGTATACATATAACCCGGTTTAATTTATGGGCAGGGTCAGGCTCAGTTAACTTCTTATGATTCTGGTTACAATGTTATTTATATATTTATATAGGTACGGGTACCTACTAATATTATAAAGAGGAAACTGAAAACGTCGGTGCGAATGTGTTTGCGATAAATTCAGAAAGCACATTGCAGATTTCAAAAAGTATTTGACTATTTGATATGTATTTTTTTTTGTTTTACATTATATTATTATATTAAACGTATACCGCAACGTAACGTACGTTACATATTATACGTTACGTTACGGTATACGTTACGTAACGTATATTATATTAACGTATGTGTGATAGGTACTCGCCTAATTACGAATATAATAGTGGAGGTGGGCAAGACAAGAGATTAAATAAATGAATACACGTTTTCATCCTTAATGGCATACTTAATAAATAAGCACATTGAAGGCACACCAGGCACTGCCGAGGGCAGGTCATTAACTATATGTACTTTCGGTCAACATCGATGTCGGCCAAACACGTATACGCATTTGAGTTGTTAGT
Organism: Adela reaumurella; assembly: GCA_009867175.2. Taxonomy (NCBI): domain Eukaryota; kingdom Metazoa; phylum Arthropoda; class Insecta; order Lepidoptera; family Adelidae; genus Adela; species Adela reaumurella. The sequence goes on from WYDE02107500.1 coordinate 9,104, forward strand.
GTACAAGTTTTCTTACGCGACTTCCTTCACCGGGTATGTTGGGTAAACACTTTCCACCGTGTCAACTCACTGTACGTACAAAAGGCGAGTGAGTGCTTTGACCGCTGGACTATACCTATCCGTCACGTCATGGTACAAGGCAGGTAGGTAGGAGTACTGGTGTTACTCAGCACTAATCTAAGCACACCACAAACACCACTTACAATGATAGGTACAGTAGCACAATGCTAAAGCTATAATTCAACACCGCAGCCGTATTACAAATTAACCGTAGTTTATTTAGTACGAGATGAACGAGCTAAATTCGTAAATATGGGACAGGCAGCTCTTATTAAGAGAGATTCACGAAAAGTGAAACAATTTTGTTTTAATAATTTTCCCAACTTAGTTCTTTATTGTTTATGCATTATCCATGAGCAGTAATTAGGTTGCTTGCACTCAAATTTGTCATAGTTTAACATTCAAAAAGTTGGATTATCACAACGAAGTTAAGATGTTTCCTCTCAATACTGTTTTAAGATTTTCCTTTGTTTTAAGGAGATTTTATAGTAACTACTTGGGACGAAGTGTTAATTACGTGTCATTAAAAGTAACCATGTGAAAAGGGTTAATTAACCAAGTGATCGTGATATGTCAATTAAATTCCTCACTGAAAAGAAATTTCGACTGTATAACTTCGGTATCGGGTTGGATATACTATAAGTATACAAGAATATACGTTATATATAACTATATGAATTCCACAGTAAGCAAAAAGTAGAGCACTTAAGATAATAACAGGTATTTAAATACCTGTGTAGTAATTAATTTTATATAAAGATCGCACGAGCCTTCATTCAGTTCCTGCATATCTGCCCATGGCATCGCCACTGCATTCTATACACATATTACGTAACTTTACAACAGAGATTTAATTGAATCGTTAAACTATAAGCTAGTAAACCTAGGGGTGTACTATAATTATATATATAATTATAGCGGAGAAAAACAAAAGCCGTTAGGGTTATGCGTTACAGAATCAGTCATTTATCAGTCAGGTTGTCAGAGGAGAACGTAACTCTCAATATATTTCAATGTAGGTATTCTCTACCCATCGATAGATAGATTGACTATAGATTTGTGATTAATTTGATGTTGCCACTTTAATTAAATAAGGGTAACAGAACGACTTACCCACCACATTTATTCGAGGTCGTCGGTCGCGTCGCCGATCACCGAGAACGTAACAAATATTATGTCTAATTTGTAGGCGTTTCTTCGAGTTGGTTTTACCTACTTAGTCCCGTTCAGACAGGTAGGTTGAGGTTTTGATATTGCTGCATATTTTGATTTTATTGTTTATTTGGTTACTGTGTCATCGGCAGGGTCCAAACTCCCCCGCAACGGAGTGGAAAGTTGCCGACTTTCTCAATACATTTCAACCATATCGGAATAATATAATACATGGCCACCCGTGTGTCCCAGATATTCCTTGAAGGCTTTTCACGTGAAACACTTTGAGATTGGATATGCATCCACACGTGGATGGCTATCTATTCATTAATGATAATGAACAAAAAAAGTAGCGTAATTTCTGCACAGAGCCAAGTGCTCGGCATTTTAAAGAGCGCACAGCGATGCAAAACTTGCTCGCAATTACACCAAATGCGACACATAATACTCCATAAACTGACGATATAATGGACTGGGAGGCAGTGAAAAAATCACGTGATTTTGAAATGAAAATGATGACGCTGGTGGGGTTCCTTATTCGGCATCGGTTCTGTTTCGGCATCAAGAATGTGTCAGTCTGATAACTGGATGAGACCCGTTGCTTTAAGAAACTTCAAAAAGTTTAAAAAATTTTATCTCAAAAGCTGTTAGTTGAATACGAACAGTATCAAAAAATAAAATGAAGACCTTGATATATAGATAATGTTAAAAAAATCTTTTTCTTCTTCTCTTCTTTTGCAGCCATTTTATTCGCCCCACTGCTGGGTGACCAACCAGTTTGGGGTTTGGAAGTGGGTTTCCTCCAACCCTTGAGAGGCGTGCTCTTGCCCGCTCGGCTAATCTGACACTAAACTGTTTTAAATATATTGAAACATCGAAAAATGTTAACTTGAGACTGCCAGATGACAGATGACAGATGACAAACGGGCAAGAGCGAGTGCCATTCCACTCGCGCGCCGAGTTGTTCGTACCAAATTACGTAGATTTGCAGGTACGAGTAAATATAAACAAAATCTAATAATTGTGCGGTTGATTCTGCAAAAACTGTTATTTTGCCTAATTTATTTTATAGTTTTCATCGTCTTGTTTTTTATTTTATTTTATAGTCGGTCGGGGTTTGATTCCAGTCGTGCTTGCAGTATCGACGAAACCAAAGACAGCGCGTGATGGAGCATCACGCCGACTCAGTTTGTGTTGTCCGACCAGTTCAGTGTAGCCGGCACGATCAAAGGGGGAAGCACTGACATGGCACCTAGTTCACCC
>WYDE02107611.1:0-17537 GCA_009867175.2 Adela reaumurella
CCGTTTGTCAGTGAAGCTCTGTTAGCCGATTTACGGCTAAAATCAACGGTAACTCGGTTAGCAGCTTAACCGTGTGTCTGTTAAGTGTCAACTGTAAATCGGTTACAGTTTAGCCGTTTGTCTGTTATGTTCTATTAGCCGATTTACGGCTAAAATCAACGGTAACTCGGTTAGCAGTTTAACCGTATGTCTGTTGAGTGTCGACCGTAACTCGGTTAGCAGCTTAACCGAATGTCTGTTGAGAGTCAACCGTAACAACATTAACAGGGTTAAAAGTTTAACCGTATGTATGTCAAGTGTCAACCGTAACTCTTTTAGCAGCTTAACCGAATATCTGTCGAGAGCCAACCTTAACTCGGTTACAGTTTAACCGTTTGTCTGTCAAGCTCTGTTAGCCGATTGACGACTAAAATCAACGGTAACTCGGTTAGCAGCTTAACCGTCTGTCTGTTAAGTGTAAACTGTAACTCGGTTACAGTTTAAACCGTTTGTCTGTTAAGTTCTATTAGCCAATTTACGGCTAACATCAGCGGTTACTCGGTTAGCAGCTTAAACGTATGTCTGTTAAGTGTCAACCGTAAATCGGTAAGCAGCTTAACTGTATGTCTGTTATGTTCAGTTAACCGATTTACGGTTAAAATGAACATTAACTTGTGTAACAGTTAAAGCACATAGCACGTAACAGACATACGTTTAACTATTAACCGAGTTACAGTTGATTTTACCGTTACTCGGTTAGCACCTTTACCGATTTACGGCTAAAATGGTAACGGCTAAACGGTGTTTAGCAGTATCTCGGTTAACGGGTTACCATGACACTGTTAGAGTCAGCAGTCATACTGTTAGGTTAGGTTATTTATCTATCTATATCTATCTATACCTATAATAATATTGGACTTTCTGTTTGGATGAAATCGCATCACGGAAACACCTTAAACTGAGTTCAAATTCTAATTCCTGAAAAATATGAAGCTACATTCTGGGCAACATATAGGCTACTTTTAGAGACTAGCTTCCACACGCGACTTCGTCCACGCGAACGGGTTCGCTGGCACAGCTAGTAATAAAATAAAAAAACAAAATTATCCATTTCATAATAACACATTTATTTTATTAAATAATAGATTAACCTTGCGAAGCGTGAAAGTCAAGAAAACAATTTCTGTCTTTATAAATGCATAGGTGCATTTTGCACTTATGGCACCACACATATAGCGTTCTGCATTCATTGCGACATTGTTGCGTGCGACATTGATGCAAATGTATCTGAAATAAAGCAAAAAATCTCGACCAGTTTTCAACTTTTTGGGTTCTCTCTCACTTAACTGTTAATGTTCATTATGAAATCACCAAACAGAAACATTCACTACATATAAATAAACATATTTTAGATCCATGTCTTAAATCGCCTACCAAAGATGATTAGTCTGATCATTCCTATCATAGATAACAGAGTTTCTATAATCTGTATCCCAGGCTTAACGCGATCCCATTAGCAAATAATAGCAAGTCAATGCGAAAAGCCTTACTTTTCGAGAGACAGAACTTGTCCCAACCAAAAAAAAATCTAGGTACGGAAAGGTCATGTCATGAACATACATACATCCATACATATACTCACGCCTAGGTCCCAAAACTGGGGTAAGCAGAGATAACGGATTTCCACTTTGCACGATCCTTGCACACCTCCGCAGCTTCCTCTACTTTCATAAGGTTCCTCATGCATGTTCGTCGGTTCAGGGTACTCATAACTTGGCCCTTCCGTACACATCACTAATTTGGTCTCGATATGTCCGTCTGGGACGACCCCTTCCGACCCTCCCATCCACTTCACATTTATATATCTCCTTTGTTACTCTTCGTTCATCGATCTTTTCCACGTGCCCATACCATCGGAGCATGCCCTTTTCAATTCTCGTCACTACATCTTCTTTCAGGCCACAGCCGTCCCTGATCACGCTGTATCGTATCTTATCTACTAAAGATACGCCAGCAATACTTCTCAGTGACCGCATCTCCACCGCGTTAATTCGGCTTTCATTCCTCTTCTGCATCACCCAACTTTCGCTTCCATACATAAGTGTCGGCACCAGGACTCCGCTGTGTACAGCCAGACGTGCCTTGGATGACATGTTTTGTCTGGACACAACCGAGCGTAACGCGCCATTCACTTTGTTTCCCGCTTGTACCCTTCTTTCAATATCAGCCTCGCATCTACCATCCATCGGTATCATACTTCCCAAATATACAAATTGGCTTACTTGCTGCTCCAATCGTTCGTTTCCAATAATGACCTTACATTCTGTCACTGTATCATCCCTCTCAATTACCATAACCTTCGTCTTGCTAACGTTCACTTTCATCCCCTTTTTCTCGAAAGATTCAACCATCACATCAATCATTCTCTGTAACTCTTCTGCTGATGACGCGAATATCACTTGGTCATCCGCATACAAGAAACACTTTGTACATACGTCAATCCCCATTCACTCTCTTTCAGATCCGCCAGACACGAGTCCATGAATAGATTGAACAGCCATGGTGATGCCACACATCCGTGTTTTACACATAGATGTATGTAAAACCAGTCAGTATATGCACCATTAATCCTGATACAGGCCCTGGAGCCCTCGTATAAGGACTTCAGGGCCCGTATCAGTCGACCGTCCACTCCATACATGGCCAGTGTTGACCACAACTCACTCCTCCTCACTCTATCATAGGCCTTCTCCAAGTCCACGAATGCACAGTAGACTTTCTGGTGTACCGTCATTTTTTTCTCTGCTATACACCTTATGGAGAAGACCTGATCCGTGCATCCCATTCCCTTACTGAAGCCTGCTTGCACATCCCAAATTTTCTCTTCCGTGGCCTTAATCACTCTCTCTATCAACACCTTGGCATACAATTTGCCTACTATGCTGAGGAGGCTGATTCCACGGTAGTGTTTACATTCCTGCCGTGAACCCTTCCCCTTATAAAGCGGGACAATGATTGCCTTGCACCAGTCCTCCGGTACACGGCCTTGTGTCCAGCACATGTTGAAGAGGCGGCACGGCAGGTAGTTCACCACCGCTCCACCCTCTCTCAGCATTTTGACAGTCACCTTGTCACATCCCGCAGCCTTACACGTCTTCATACACTTCATCGCTTGCTTTATTTCTTGCATACTTATCTTACTTTCATCTTCTTCCATACTTTCGGACGGTTCAACTTCGATTTCCTGTTCAGGAGACCTGGTTTCCGGGTCCTCACTTTCAAACAATCTCTCCAAATAATTCTACCATCTTTCTAACATTCTCCTTTCGTCATTGAGCAAGTATCCATCATCATCTCTTATAATACCGACATCTGACATCTCCGAACCTCCGAGCGCTTTCTTCACCACATTCCAGAAAAGCTTTTTATTTGCGCGAAAGTTCTTCGAAAATCTTTTATCAGTCTCTTCCAGCCTTTCTTTCTTCTTTCTTTCGACACACTCTTTCACTCTCTTCTTTAATTCTTAATTTTTCACATGTCTATTTTCTCATGTCATGGACTATTTTTGTAATCGCGTACTTTTTTTCAGTTACTTTTTAAGAAATCTATACATATAATAAAATTGGAGTTTCTGTTTGGATGAAATCGCATCACGGAAACACCTTAAATTGAATTCAAATTGTAATTCCTGAAAAATATGAAGCTACATTCTGTGAAAATGTGGGCTACTTTTAGAGACTAGCTTCCACACGCGACTTCGTCCACGCGAACGGGTGCGCTGGCACAGCTAGTTAGAAATAAAATACTAAACGTGACTTATGTCCTTTAACCAATCTACGGCAAAATCAACAGTAACTCGGTTAATAGTTTAACCGTATGTCTGTTACGCGTCAACCGTTACTCGGTTAGCACCGCAACCGTTTTACGGCTAAAATCAACAGTAACTCGGTTAATAGTTTAACCGTATGTCTGTTACGCGTCAACCGTTACTCCGTTAGCACCTTAACCGTTTTACGGCTAAAATCGTTTTTCAGTATCTCGGTTGACCGGTTACCGTGACACTGTTAGAGTCAGCAGTTATACTGTTAGATTTAACCGTATGTACTGCTACGAGCTAGCCGTATCTCAGTTACGTTCCGTATAAATACCGTGTCCTGTCTGAACACGATTTATTTCTTCTTTATCCTATCCATCAAAGATTGTGCGTACCAGTATACACCGCCTATAATTAAAATGTAGGTAAATTAAAAAAGCGTTCGCCCCTGTGCCGCCGTCGTCGGTCGGCGGCACAGGGCTTGAGAATGTAAATAATTAATTCCATAATTACGCTAAAAGTTGTTATCTTTATTTGATTACAAAAATTGTGGTGAAATTGTGTTAAATATCGCGCATTCAATATCTTTGATATCGCGTTAAAATACAAATAAAAATGTGTTGTGGTAAAATCATTTCAGAAATAAAAAAAACGCGCATGCTCTGGCAACACTAAACTGACTGTCACGTCACTGAGTCACTGGTTTCTGCGCCAATCGGTTTGCGTGCGAGTCGTTACAAGTCGCTCGTTGCCCTCCGTACGTCGTAGTGTATCTTGGTGAACATTTCATCAGCTAACGAGTCTACCTCAAAGCCAGCACAAAGCCACCACCATCAACCTGCCAACGAACGAGCGAACGCAACAGAACTTCGTACCAGACGAGACGCCAAGCCGAGGGACGCCAAGCCGAGGGACGCCACGCCGATCGCGCTTCAAAATGGCTGACGAAGAAGTGTGCAATTTGTTGTCGCAGTGGGGTCTCGCGGAGTACATCCCTAAATTCCAACGTGAGTACCTACCTACGATATATTTTTATTTATAGCGTTTAAACCACGAAATAGGGACGGGATTCGGTACTGTATGTACTACTAACATGTTCACACATTATATATTTACATACATTTGCTCACGCCTAGGTCCCACAACTGGGGTAAGCAGATATAACGGATTTACACTTTGCACGATCCTTGCACACCTCCGCAGCTTCCTCTACTTTCACCTCGACTTTCACAAGGTTCCTCATGCATGCTCGTCGGTTCAGGGTACTCATAACTTGGCCCTTCCATAGCACATCACCAATTTAGTCTCGATATGTCCGTCTGGGACGACCCCTTCCGACCCTCCCATCCACTTCACATTTATATATCTCCTTTGTTACTCTTCGTTCATCGATCTTTTCCACGTGCCCATACCATCGGAGCATGCCCTTTTCAATTCTCGTCACTACATCTTCTTTCAGGCCACAGCCGTCCCTGATCACGCTGTATCGTATCTTATCTACTAAAGATACGCCAGCAATACTTCTCAGTGACCGCATCTCCACCGCGTTAATTCGGCTTTCATTCCTCTTCTGCATCACCCAACTTTCGCTTCCATACATAAGTGTCGATACCAGGACTCCGCTGTGTACAGCCGTTAATGTGAGAAAAAAATGCACGTTGCGTTAACACCACGTTTGTAGAGATATTTTAGTTTATGAAGGCACATGAAGGAGGCAGAGGAAGTGCATGAAGTGTGATATTTATGAAATATACCATACACATTGGAAGCGGAATGGAGATGCTATGTCCAGCTTCTCCATTCCTCGTTCAATTTCTAAAGTATATTTAATTTATGTATGTCGCGGCACGTGAACTTCCTCTGCCTCCTTAAATATCTCTACGTAGGTCATAGAAAGAACAGTTATGAATATCCATGATAATAAATGTTTGTTTCTCGTTGTCATTACAGAAAATATGATAACGACACTAGCAATGGCAGCTCTACAGCCGGACGACGTAAAGGAGCTGTTCACGATCATAGGTCATCGCTCCATATTTAATAAAAATTGGGAAGACTGGCGTAGACTGATGCATCCGCTCCATTCACGCACAGAAAGTACACCAGTTAGTAACCCTTACGGTTGGAGTGTAGCAAAGAGGGAAAAAAAAGTTTTTTTCCATCCTGAACAAAATTTTATATGGAGCAGACACAAACATTTCTTCTAAAAAGTGCAATGAGGTGTAACTACAAAAATAAAATTTCCTAACCCAATTCCGACATTTCTCCACGAATTATGCCATTCTGATTCAGAATCTGTAAAAACAATTTATTTTTTTTGCCTTCTTTGCTACACCCCAAACTATCCATTTGTATCCAGCCTTATCCTAAAAAGGGATTTTATTAACTGTTTCGTTTTGTTACAGGAGAATGAATTCCACATGGGCAACGTCAGCCTCAGTCAGTTCAGCGATATATTTATGCCAGATCAATCTACGAGTACGTCCACACCCGCCACCGCTCCGCTCCCCCAGAGTGACATTCGGGTTGTCAGAGATGTGCAAATAGAAGTCTTTACTGAAAAGAATCTGCAGAGTCTCCTCGAGGAAACCAATGAAGGCAAAGCACTGGTTCTTTCTGATAAAACCGTGCCGCTCACTAACTTGCAGCGTTCCAGCCTTGTTCGTATAATATCAAATAATATCCTAAAGCGAAACCCTGATCAAATTGTAAAAGCAACAGCGTATGCCGAGTGGACCCAAGAAATCACACAACTCTTTCCTCGCGAGAAAGCAAGCGTTTACTTTCACAACAAATATGTGATGTCAACAAGAGGAGCAGTGAATCGGTTGGGTGGAAAACTACCCGACCAAATAAATAACTTGAAGCGCAAATACCGTAACAGCGGCGTAATACCAAAGAGAGTTCGTGCCCACTCCTGCAGCTCGCAGTCATCTCTGGGAAGTGGCCCAGCTTCTCCATCTGGAAGTCGTCGCTATGCAGAATGTACAGGCTTGGACAAAAATGATGGCGACGACGACGACGACGACGATGAATCTCTCAACGATCATATAACCTGGCTTAAGAATTCAAGTGACCCTTGGACCACGGTAGAAGAAAAGTGGAACGCCACCAGAAAACTGCGACTTCGTCGACTGGGTCAAGTCACCATTGATGAATATTTGCGAGAGTTCCCAGCTCTGCAGAAACCGACCGGCTATAAACTCGTGAGTATCTTCTTATTTAAATATCTGCTGACGTACTCAGCTCGGCTCGGATCAATGTCGATTTAAACATTTACCACAGCGAGCTCGGTAAAAAACCTTTAAAAAATGGCACGGTTTATACCGTTAAGATAATATTTTTTTATTTTGTACTAGCTTCTGCACCCTCGGCTTAACCCAAATGAATTAATATCATTTACGAAGAACGAAACCAACCGGACATCTCGAAGCCTATTAACTTGTAACATACCTAAGACTTGTCCTATTTTTTCACAGCTGGAAGCAGACTTCATCTTCTTGTATGGTGACAAAACAGCATCTCTGAAGGACGTCTTCCCTCTTCTGAAAGAAAAAATATTTGTGGCCGCCGCACAATCTAAGGACAAATGCGTACGACGTCTGCTTACTTTACGAGATGGTAAGTTTAATTAGGTACCTATATTAGAGGAGGGCGCAATGTAGACTAATATCACAGAATAGATAATTAGTACAAGTACAGAAGTGCCACTCCCCGACTTAATTCAAATGAATTGTGATTCTAGCATCGTAGCAATAAAGTTCAATTCACTTCGCGCAGTGCTACACGTCCGCGGATATATCTGCCTACTTTTCCCTCTCTTTCTATCCCTTATTTCTTATCTCTTCTAAAGCCGGTTAGGATTGTCACCGTGTGAAAAAAAATTATCTGCATATTTACACACATATAAATTCATATACTTACGTACGACCGGATAGCCCGATAATCAGAATCGTCAGAAATCCCATAAAATTCGAACAATTGTATTATTGTTCTCTTTTAGCACAATGGCATCGCATCAATTTGATTTGGTGTCTTACCTTGATTGTTTCTCTTGCACTTCTTTTATTTTCCTCTCTATATCTAACAAAGTGAATGGCGCGTTGCGCTCGGTTGTGTCGAGACAGAACATGTCAGCCAAGGCACGTCTGGCTGTACACAGCGGAGTCCTCGTGCCGACACTTATGTATGGAAGCGAAAGTTGGGTGCTACAGAAGAGGAATGAAAGCCGAATTAACGCTGTGGAGATGCGGTCCCTGAGAAGTATTGATGGCGTATCTTTAGTAGATAAGAAACGAAACAGCGTGATGAGGGACTGCTGTTGACTGAAAGAAGATGTAGTGACGAGAATTGAAAAGGGCATGCTCCGATGGTATGGGCACGTGGAAAGGATGGTTGAACGAAGAGTAACAAAGGAGATATATAAATGTGAAGTGGATGGGAGGGTCGGGAGGGGTCGTCCCAGACGGACATATCGAGACCAAATTGGTGATGTGTTACGGAAGGGCCAAGTTAGGAGTACCCTGAACCGACGAGCATGCATGAGGAACCTTATGAAAGTTGAGGAAGCTGCTGAGGTGTGCAAGGATCGTGCAAAGTGGAAATCCGTTATCTCTGCTTACCCCAGTTGTGGGACCTAGGCGTGAGCATATGTATGTATGTATATCTATCTTTAATTACAATCATTGTCACTAATGATATATGTACATACATACACCTAAATACATACATACTAATTTTTTTTTCTTACTATAATCGTAGTATGCGAAGTTTTTATCGTAGCTTTCCATCAACCAGAAAGCGATCGGACACGCGCCTCCCCGGGCTTGCGACCGGGAGCAGCTGGTTTAAGGTAACTTTACGCTAGCAACGTCTCACCATTAGCACCCGTCCGATCACCTTCCCAATGGAAGCTGTTAACAACTGCCGTAACCTCGGCTGAGAGCAACAACACGAAATACGATTCATAATATATCGTGTTTGGTGGCTTGCAACGTAGCAAACATCAACCAACAAGTGTTACCCTTTTTAGGATAGTATTAATTTTTTTTCTAATGCGATTCATAATATGAATTGTATTTCGTGTTGTTGCTCTCAGCCGAGGTTACGGCAGTTGTTAACACTTCCATTCGGAAGGTGATCGGACGGGTGCTAATGGTGAGACGTTGCTAGCGTAAAGGTACCTTAAACCAGCTGCTCCCGGTCGCAAGCCCGGGGAAGCGTGTGTCCGATCGCTTTCTGGTTGATGGAAAGCTGCGATAAATACATACATACACAGCCTACCTTGCTAATACACTACCGCGCAAGTGAGTTGGCACACGCCCTTTACTGTTTTTTTTTCTTCCAGCTTCTGAGGAGTCGTCGAACCTGGCAGCACTTCTCATCATCCCGTCATTGATGTCCGTGTCGACAGTAGCATTGCCAAAACAAGCGCAGCGGAAATCGTGGCGACCTTCGAAAGAAGAGGTCCGTGAGGGCTTCGTAAACTACGTGACCACCGACGCTGCATTTAAACAGGTGATGGAAGTGCGCAGAAATAAGTTTGCAGAATTTGGCTTAACCCTTCAACCGTTTGTCGCCATTGTAGGTCCGTCAATGACTAACATCCAATCTTGCTTTGTAGTCATAAATAACGTCACATACAGCTTTCCGAACGTGTTAGATGCAGTGGACACTTGCTTTAAAGTAATTTGGTCACTTGATGCCCAATATTCGGCTGAATGCCATGGTACTTGGTTATTTCTTCAGAGGGCTGTGTACAACCTGATAACCCCAAACGATAGAGAGTCCACTTCGGCTAATACGCTACTTGGAGAGTTGGGTTTTTAGTCTGTTCTGTACAAATGAAGTGAAACATACATATGTACTCCAGAGGTCAACATGGTTTCTTGTTTTTTATGTGGTTCGGTTCTCGCAGATTTCAAATCTCTCAAGTATCACTTCGAGTTTAGGCACAGTGATCATAACTTTTTAACTTATAAATGTGCGGGTGTGGATTGTAATCGTACATTTCACATTTTCAATTCATTTAAAAGACACTTCCAAAAGCAGCACATGTCTGCCAATAACGAGCAGACGTGTAGACGAGTAGACGAAAGTAACGCTTACTTTGAGATTCCAGAGGATAGTTTGATTCCTCAGAATGATTTAGAAGAAACCAGTCGGCCGGATCCTGCAACAATAATTAGTAATACCCAAATGGGAACTGTAACTAAAGCATTATCACTTTTTATAGCGTCCCTGTATGCAAATATAGTATTGCCTAGGAACACAGTTCAAAAAGTGGTCGATGGCCTCGGAGAGTTCGTGCATTCCTTAGCTCCAATCGTACACAACTTCGTAACAAGTACTGGTGATTTAGGAGCATCGTCGTCAAATTCTATTGAAAGTTTAATGACTTCTCCTTTGGCTACGTTATCCACAGAACGTAAAAGATTAAATCATTTTAAAAATCTCGGTTCTTACGTTGAGCCCAAATCGATAGTAATCGGTCAGAGGTTAGAGAAAGTTAAAGTAAAAAAAATCCTCCGTATTCAGCCTGTCGAGTGCAAAGAACATTTCATCCCTCTCCGGGATGTCCTGAAACAGTTTCTGTCGCTCGATGGTTTGTTTTTAGAAATATTACAGTACATGGACAAATTGAACGGAGACAATGTTGCAATAACAAATTTCATTCAAGGAACTTTTTGGAAAAGTCGCATGATTAATAATGATCATCGAATTGTTATACCGCTTTTCATGTACTTTGATGACTATGAAACCGGAAATGTTCTTGGCAGTCACTCAGGCATTCACAAGTTAGGTGCTGTGTATTTCTCAATACCTTGTCTACCACCCTGGCGCTCTTCAGCTCTCTCAAATATCTTTCTTACTTTGCTTTACCATTCGACGGATAGAACTGCTTTTGGTAATAGTGTAATATTTAAACCAGTTATTGACGAAATTAACTTTCTCAGTGAAACAGGGTTGAGTATAAATATACCGACGTTTAACGGAACTATATTTTTTGAACTTGGTCTGGTTCTTGGTGACAATTTGGGACTTCATTCGATAATGGGTTTCACTGAGAGTTTTTCTGCAAAATTTTCCTGTAGAGTGTGCAAAGTACCAAAAGAAATATTAAAAGTTCAATGCTATGAAGATGCATCGTTGCTTCGCAATAATGATAACTATGAATATGATCTAAGTTTAGAAGACGTTTCTTTGACAGGTATTAAAGATAGATGCGTCTGGTTAGATGTAAAAAACTTTAATTTATGGGACCAAGTTGGAGTTGATGTAATGCACGACATCCTTGAGGGCATAGCGAAGTATATTTTAAGTTTTATGGTAATACAGTACACCCAGAAAAAGTTATTTTCTTTGAAAGTTTTGAATGAAACAATTTTAACTTTTGATTACGGACCAGACAATAAGAACAAACCATGTACTTTAGAAAAGGAACAACTTACTCGAGACAATGTCAGACAGTCTTCAGGTGAAATGTTGACATTGTTGCGGTTCTTTGGATTGATGATAGGGGATTTTATTCCACGTGATGATTCACTTTGGTCGATGTACACAGCGCTGAGGAAAGTTCTTGACATAGTGCTAAGCCTAAACATTTCTGATGGAACAGCTGATCTATTACAAACTTTAGTAGCGGAACTTAATGAGCTTTACATAAACCTGACTAAAACTTCTCTTAAGCCTAAATTTCATAACTTAGTTCACTATCACTCCGCTCTTGTAAAATACGGACCCATAATATCATTATGGTCGATGAGGTTTGAAGCCAAGCACAGACATTCAAAAATGGCAGCCAGAACTTCAAGTAATAGAATCAATGTAACATTAACGTTGGCGAAGAGGCACCAACTTCAAATTAATGAAATATTTCTCAGAGGAAAACTACCAGATTTACTCACCTCGGGACCCAAAGTAAGCGTTAAGTCCGAGGAAATCAACACTATACGGTCAACATTGTCACTCGATTGTGAAAAATCTCTAATGAGAGTAAACTGGGTGCACTTGTCATCTATTCGTTATGAGAAAGGCTCAATCTTGGTGAAAGGTGTATGCGAAGAAAATGTATTAAATTTCTTTCAAGTAGAAAAAATTTACATATATAATTGTGAGCGTGTAATCTTCTTTGGTAATATGTTGCAAACTCTAGGTTTTGATGAACATTATTTTGCTTACAATGTTGACACTACTTACAGAAAGAAAGATGTCACTGTGTTTCTTGAGTCTTTCCTTTCACCAATTCCAAACACTAAATGTGTTTTATTAGGTGGCAGGCATTACATTGTATTGAGAAGCCCCATTTAGGCTTAAATGTAAAATATTATTAAGTAAATGTAAATAATACATAAATATACTAATACATGGTGCTGATAGATGTACTATAGAGACTTCGGCCAACTATTTTTCAGCTAAGCATTCGGAAACAAAGTATGTGATTTTGATCTGGTATTTTTTTTATGTCCAAAATCACGGCTTGTTTTTCCCTTTCGGGGTAGCCAGAGGCATCGAGTGACGTATTTTTACATACGATCACTTGAGCCCACTGTTCACGGAAGATACTAGAACAAACGTGACAGGTGGTGAGCCCATCGCCGCCATACGTCCCAATATCTGGTTTCCCCACGATGGTTTCCTTCACCGTAGCGATCCGTATTCATATTCATATTTTTTTTATATAGTATATATTTATTTCAAAACAACATTCTCGCCGGTCCCTTAAACAATTATTTTCCAGAATTTTTATTAGTGATACTAAATTACTATTACTTGATTTTTTTTAAATATCTTGCTGCCGGTTGTGTAGAAAAAGTTGATTTGCATTAAATATAAAATTATGAATATTTCAGTATTATTATAAAAAAATTTTTGTTCATAGCTAATTAAATTAAATCTCATTGTCAAATGAGATCAATCACCTTGTGAATTCGAGTACGCATATCAGCACTACGTATATAAACCTATCTATAATTTTTGAGCTGAACGGGAAAGAATGTGCGGGGTGGTGTTTCCTCTAAGACTTCGTAATGTAAATAATGTAATAGTAACAATAATGTTTACCACAATTTTTGTAATTTTAATTTACATTTAATTGTAATTTGGTTTAGTTTTATTATCATAATAAATAATTGATGAGTATTGTAATGTTTTATTTTTAAAGTGATCTTCTGACATAGCAAAAATAATAATTATTCAGTATTTTTTACAGCGATTCTGCGACGTAGCAGACCTACCCGGCAATATTATCTACCTGCTCTGCTAGATTCGGATACACACTCTGATAGATTAGAAGAACTACTATGCTCACTAACTGCCTGATTAACTGTTAGTTTATGGTGATATTATGCTTTAAGAGGCAGAGTAGTTTCAGTGTGGTAACCGAAGCTACTCTGCTAGTTATAGCAGAATAACACTATTAAACTTAACAGTTTATTTGCTGATTAGTTACCAGAGTTGCTCTGCTAATTTAGCAAACAATGTATCCTAATTTAGCCGAGTAGGTTTGCTAACCTAACCGAGTAGGTCTGCTAATCTAACCGAGGGGATCGGCTACTGGAGCCGAGTAGGTCGGCTACTGGAGCCGAGTAGATCGGCTACTGGAGCCGAGTAGATCGGCTACTGGAGCCGAGTAGATCGGCTACTGGAGCCGAGTAGGTTTGCTAACCTAACCGAGTAGGTCTGCTAATCTAACCGAGTGGACCGGCTACTGGAGCCGAGTAGGTCGGCTACTGTAGCTGAGTAGGTCGGCTACTGGAGCCGAGTAGGTCGGCTACTCGAACCGAGTAGATCTGCTAATCTAACCGAATAGGTCTGCTAATCTAGCCGTGTGAGCCCTGGAGCCGAGTAGATCTGCTAATCTAGCCGAGTAGGTCGACCACTGGAGCCGAGTAGATCTGCTGATATGACCGAATATGTCTGTTGATATAGCCGCGTAGTTCGGTTACTGAAGCAGTGTAAGTCTGCTAATCTAGCGAAATAGGTCGGCTAATGTAGCCGAGTAGATTAGCTACTGGAGCAGAGTAAGTGCTAATCTAGCAGAGTAGGTCAGCTAATCTAACCCAGTAATTCTGCTAATCTAGCAGTGTAAGTAAATAAGAAATATGCTGCAAACAACCGTTAAGCTCTGTTAATATCAACTGTTTATCTGTTAAAGGGACTAATTACATAAAGTATATAATAATAGCAGAATTTCTGTTAAAGCTAACCGTATAAGCGTAACAGAATTAACACGGTTGCTATTAGCAAATTATACTGTAAGCTGTATCGTAACCAACTTTTTCGGTTAAAAATAACAAT
This sequence comes from Adela reaumurella, assembly GCA_009867175.2. Lineage (NCBI taxonomy): Eukaryota > Metazoa > Arthropoda > Insecta > Lepidoptera > Adelidae > Adela > Adela reaumurella. Next base: position 14,093 of record WYDE02107611.1, read on the forward strand.
TATACGGTTGCATTTAACAGTTACGTTTTCTCAGTGCACTTGCTTAGACAATCTGATAGAACATAACATTTGTAAACACATACATGCATGCGTCCAGCTTAGTACAGATAGTGGAGTAAACATAAAAGCCATTTTCGAGAGTGGTGTGAATCACGAACTGCATGAATAAGCGAATGCTAATTTACCAAAGTATGACAAAAACCAAAGTACGTTGGGAAAATCTGAGAATACTCATAACTGATTTACTACTAAAAGCTCGTTTAGATTCTGAGGAAAGTAGGTTACCAAAGAAATTACTGGACAAACTCATTAATATTGCAAATAAAAATTCCATTGGTTTTACAAGTAAAACATCTGAAAACATTAATACAAACCAAAATGTAGACCGACATATTCATTTTTACCCTACACAAAAGACAAAAGCCATTGAAATGGATTTAAAAACACCAACGCAGGCTGAAAAGAATGACATAAGGCTAAACATTCATACCTCTTCTGACCATACTATTTAAGTTTACCTAATGATAAAAAAAAACAACAGACTTTTCTTGCTGGCTTTGTAGGTTTGATCAAACTGGTTTCATACTGGAAGAAAATTGAATACATATATATAAATTGAATTGGAAGTTAGGTAAGGACTTAAAAGATTTCTTGTTCCTACCACGTATGTAAGATTTAGATGGTTTTAAATATGTTCTATATCAAAATAATAACAATACATACCTATAAATTAAAACATATACAGGGTGTTTGGCACATGGATGGACAAATTTGGTCGCCGGGGTGGTGCGGTAGGGGATGCTGGGTGGGTCAGGGGGATGAGTTGTTGGAAATATATCCGACGGACCACGACCTTCCCCTTCACATCCTAGAAAGGTTCGCGCAACAGACGCCGGAGCAAGTGGGGCGCGAGGAAGGAGAACAGGCGAATGAGGATGATGTGGCTGAAGAAGATGTAATGCGAGAGTTAGAGCGTTTCTATGCGGACGAGAATGCTCGCAGATTTGATTGGAAATACTCACATATTTCAACCAAACTTGGTAGAAAAATACTTTGGTTTAATATCTCGGTTAATTTTGTACCTATATGAACAAAATCAGCTTATTACCTTAAATATGGTGGCCAATCAATTTTTTTAAATCATAAAAAATTATTTCACAACAGATACGAGCAAGCTATATATTGTTGAATAGCTTATCGAGTTCTATAATCTTGCCACAAAAAAAATTTTTTTTGTATATCTAACACAAAAGGAAGTATTAAATAAAAAAAACGTTTCACCTATACACTTCCACTCCCGACGCCACTGCTCCAAATTCCACGCGCCATGTTCACCGTCGGTATTGAAATCTACCTTTCAGACTGGCTACTGCCATCGGCGAATTATTGTAATTCTTTAAAATGTGTTGTGTGTGGATGCTGTAAAAGTATGGAGAGACGACGGTATCCTCTGTCTCCACTGGTTGGCTGCTAATGTTGATATTTCGATGCTGTGGTATAGCAACTATTGTATAATGTAATTTTTTATTTCACACATTTATAATGCAATGACAATGCCATTACACACAACTTTTTTATATCATTTTACCGAGAATAGCTCTGAAAGGCTTTGACGCCAAAATTGAAAATTGGCTACCCTTCACAGAAATGTTAAATAAACAAGTATGTAATAAAACAAGTATGTCAGATGAAGAAAAACTTCATTATTTAAACTCTTCTCTGGAAAGTGAGCCCCTTGTTTTAATTAAGGGCTTTCCGAGAACAAATGCCAGCTATAAGGACGCATATGACTCGTTATACCGACAGTACAATCGTACACGTCAACTCGCCTCTATGGTGTATGAAAAACTTCTCACATGTGAGCACGTCAAGGCGTCCAATGCGGCAGAGTTAAAAAGACTGGACACTGTTTTCGTGGAAAACTTGGCGATTTGAATAAACCTCAGCTTCCCGACAAAAATTTCATGTTTATTTGTTTTGGTCCAAATCAGACCGCGTGACAAGGGAGCTGTTTGAACTAGAGCACCAGTCGGACAAAATCCCAAATTTTGAAAATCTGCAGTCATTTGTTAGGAAACGTTTCGAAGAATTGAACTTGGCTAATACTAGTTCAGCCCCTGCACCAGCAGCAAAAAAAAAGATGTGGATAAAAATGTCGCTTCCAGGTTTCACGCTAACAAACGGACGTGCTTTGTCGCGACGGGTTCGAATTGCGTCATTTGTTCCGAGCCGCACAATATTTGGTGCTGCCCCAAATTCCTAGAGGAGGATTCTTCCTCACGTTATCGGATCGTAAAAGAAAAATGTTTGTGTATTGTTTATCGTTGTCGCATTGTGTTAAAAATTGTCGATCCAAGTCTCGGTGATCAACGTGCAATTTCTCTCATGACAGTATGGTAAACTTTTCTCGCAGTGCTTCAGAGACTGAACCTGTCCAAATGACTTCACCCAGTTCCCCTGTAGTGCTAACCATAAATCTTTTGGTATCACATTCTCGTGTACTTCTGTCGACTGCTCAGGTGGAAGTAAGGGATAAAACAGGCAATGAATGAGTGCTGTTTGACAGAGGATCAGAAGCCAATTTTACCGGCATCGGTAGCAGAGAGGCACAGTTATAAGCAAACGGTATCTTCCACAGGTTCGCTACGCTTATCTCTTCTTATCGTCTTGTAACATATAGGATAAATACCATACCAATTTTAACTATTGTAATTTGTAAGAGATCTTTAAAAAATTAATAAAATAAATCGAAACGTTCCAAGCTAGCATTTCTCACGAATTCTTTGAGCCCGCCAGATGCCGGTTCCGAAATTGTTAAAATAAGCTTTGAAAGGTTTTTTTGTACCTGGTAGGTTTCTCCTGGAAAATATTCAAAGAGATAATTTTTTTTTGGCTAAGTCGGCTTTACCAGAGCCGACTCCATTCAAACGACTTCATGGTAGGTCTAAAATTATTTTGGAGATGAATAGATCCAGCAGAAACAATGTCGTTTACTGCCCTGAGCTGGTCATAAACCGTCGAGGCGGACATAAATAGAAATTTGCTTCAAAAGAAAAGAGTGGGAAATTCCACTGCCCTGCAAATGTGGGTGGCTTAGTATTCGCACATACCTATAATTGTGTAGTGTACGGTTGAATAATGCGTAGTGGTGTCTATAAGTATATGGCATCTATATTCAAAACGACGACATTTGACTATGATATAATATAACTCAATTAACGGTAATGGTACCTAAACAATCACCGTGTTACCCTTTCTGCCAACCTGCTGTCGCTGGCTGAGCGAGCCTAGGTAATATGTACATAATTAATAATTCAACAGTGACGTGGAACTATGTGAACGGGTTTCCGTTTTAGACATATAGCGCATATTACTTATGTTCGGGCCGACGCATGTTTTCTCGAAGATGCTGGGTACAGGCTCTCCATCTGTTGTATGATACGTG
>WYDE02107612.1:0-11578 GCA_009867175.2 Adela reaumurella
AATTTTTCGCAAAAAATTTTTTTTTTAGATGTAATTAAATTTTAACTTTTCCATACATTTTGAGAGTAGAAAAATGTGTGAAGAAAAAAAAAATTTTTTTGCTCAATTGCAAAAGTCATAGAACAAAAGCTGTTCATTGTAATGTACAGAAGCAGCCCCTTCGGGCAGTAGTACCTATTTACTTAACACCGTGTATAATGAAATGAAGTATAGAAACTCTTCAGAGATCGGGGAAAATATCAACTTCGATGGATTTAATCACCCTTCATTTAAGCGGTAAGTATCTATTTTATTTTTATATGGCAATGACGCATTGGGATATTCAGTGAAATATAGTGGACCTCGATAATCCGAGCCTCCATCACGTTAATCCAGACAATTGGCGGTAGTTAGGGAGAGCAAGGATAGATCAGTCGTCAGTGCCGTCCACTGAGCTTGCATCCTTCCTCCCTTGGCTCTATATCGGTTGTGCTGCCCGCTCAAGAGAAGCGTAAAAAGGCACCTGTCACGCCGGCACGGCATTCACATTAGTTTTCATAAAAAAATAAAAAGCGCTCGTATAGTCAAATACGAACTTAAGCCAATCATGTGAATTCTTGCAATCATACTTTTTAACTTCACGTACGCAACGCACAAATTTGTATATCTTGGGAATATGTTCACATGGGATGGAAAATGAGAAGATGTGGAAAAGAGAGTGAAAGCCGGAATCAAGTGAATGGGGCTTTGCACGCTATTATGAGCAGCCAAAGTATGCCCAATAGGGCACGTTTTGCTGTCCAGGAAATGTGCACGCTGAAGAGTATGTTATTGAGACCCAATGAAAGATAGATTGAGAAATTGTGTAGTGCGAGAGCGTTGTGGTCTGAAATAAGATATAGTGACAAGGATTGAGAAAGGGATGCTTAGGTGGTTCGGAATGGATGATAGAAGACTAACGAAAGACATTTTTGGAGCGAATTTGAGTGGAAGAGTCGGGAAGGGCGCCCTAGACGCACATACCTAGAACAGATCGAGCATGTGCTCAAAAAGGGGCAAGTGGGCATAACCGTAACCGACGAGCATGTATAAAGAACATTAGGAGAGTGCAAGAAGCGGCAGAGGTGTGTCAGGATCGTAGCTCGTGGAGATCCGTTGTGTCTGTCTACCCCACTGGCAAACAGGCTTGACGCTATGTATGTATGTACGTACTCAAAGGGAAAATGAATAGCCCAAGACCTGTACGAGGCAATTATACGTCACCGCTTCAGCTCACCTACTCGCAGTCTTGCAGTGATCAATCTGTTTGCCTATTTCTTATAGGAATAGCTCCAGTCTCCAGCTATCGCAGCGGAATTTTCCTTAATGCGGGCCCTTAAGACCTTACTCTCCTAAGGCTAAGGCTCCTTCGATGCCAGCTTAGTAAATAATTGTAGTTTGAAATATAGTTTTCATCACTTGTGCTCGAAAAATGACGCCACATAAACATCGACGCTGACAATCATCGGACACTCGACGATAAATTACAAGTTCTCTATGTAATCTCTACTAAGTATAAATTAAACGCCTTGGTAATCTGACATAACCTGGTATTTGCATGTTCGGATTATTGGGCCCTATTGTATAATAATAAAAGAAAATTATGCTAAGTTTTCGTTTTTAAAAACTAGTAGTATTCTTTTCATAAAAACAGCGGAATATGATGGATTTATTTATATGAATGTAAACAATGAAATAAAAAGCGACAATAATACGTTGGCACTCTAGTGACTTTTTTTTCTACCATACACATACATACATCACGCCTGCGCCCAGTGGGGTAAGCAGAGATAATGGATCTCCACGTGCCACGATCCTGACACACCTCTGCCGCTTCTTGTACTGTCATAATATTCTTCATACACGCTCGTCGGTTACGGGCACTGCTCACTTGCCCCTTTTGGAGCACATGCTCGATCTGTTCTAGGTACGTGCGCATTTTTCCACCATTTAGTTATAATGTTTCCATCACACAAAACACCTCTGTAGGCAGTTTTTACAAAATATGGTTTTGCAAAATTAATTAGAGACTAAAAGTGTGAAAGGTTTAAGTTTCACGGAATAGTCAAGGTCAATGAAATTATTCTCACTGGTTGTACTATATTGTAATGTTTTGGTTCAAAGAGCGACTTACAGGTAATTACATTTAAGTTCTAATATTGGTAATGCAAATGTAATAAAGCATCTTAATAAAGTACAACCGATCTGTAACTGACATAGGTGCTGCTTTTTCCTAGAAATTGTTATAATTTCAGCATCTGTACATTTTATATTCAAATATTTATTCAATTCTTACTTATACTTTTATCCTGGAATCTTTATGTGAAAGTAGATTTGTATAGACAAAGTTTGTAATATGGTCCGTTTTAAAATAGTGTTGTTACTTAAGAATAGGGGTATAGTATTGCTAATGTATTTCCCATCAGATAAACATTATGGATATACAATGATTTCTTCAGTATTTTGTATGTAGTCATACAATAATACTAAAAGAAATACAAATAGGTCTCCGTATAGAGCGTTAAGCTTAGCACAATTTGTAATTTATTAGTAAAAGAGCGCATTATGTTGTGATAGTAGGTACTTACGTATACGTAGACGCTGGGCCAAATTCGCTTGGAATGTTCTTGGGGCTGAACTATTGGTAGACATTTGAAAAGACATTTTATCGTGTTATGTTGAGTTACATGAGAGGTGATGCGAAGCGGTAGTGTGCAACTGTGTCCAATAGTTAGTCTATCTAGTTGACATTTTATTTATTTTGAAAAATCTAATCTCGCCTTAGGGAACGTACCCGTACCGTGTGACCGATTTTAGGCCACTTTTAGACCCCCCCCCCCCTCACAGTGACTCAACGTGTTATTTTGACAGACCGAATCGGTCATGTATAGGTACGTTCCCTTATTAAATTTTTTACAACACCAATTGCTTCGTACATACACTTTTTAGATGGAAGATTTAGAATTTTTTTTTGTTGAAATTTGAATCAATGTATCGAGTTGACAACCACAAGTAAAATTGTATGCACTCTGGATGAGGTTGAACAATGTAGTGAACTTAATATGACTTTGAGTCAATCACAAACCACAAATAGGAATGTTATGTTATGAGTTAACTAGATATACTGTTATGTAATATTATTAGAATTTAAATTAAATTTTGAGGAATGATCTAGCCACTGATGAATAAAATTCGAAAAAAATATATTATAAAAAAAAATGTTTAGAAATTTAAAAAAATTCTACTGTCAAGAATATATTGTATGTGTAGTTAAGTCTATTCAAATTTAATTAAATGTGTACTAGTTCTATCGAGAGGCGCTCTAAATTAAACATTTACTTATGTGTGACTTCAGCTAGAACAGTTTACGAAATTTTACAAGTAACTTAACACTCGATATTTCTTATTTTAAAATAAAGTATGGCAAAAATCGCTAACAATGCCTTTGTTCGTTACAACTGTATGAGTAATTAGTTTCCCGTTTTGTCCATATATTTTAATATCCTCAAGTTTATGAGTGGATACTACGATTTATTTATTTATTTACTATTTTCTATGTAAGAAATGTGTGATATTTTTTTAATAATATTATACTATACTTCCACACTTATTACTTGCATTGATCTGATAACATTCATTGAAACACATATTTAATAAAATAATTTCTTCAAAATCTAACTAATTTATGTAAACACCAAACTAATATCTTTATTGATTTTCTTAAACTATAACCATTCTTCGTGTATAGAGCAATTGACTTTACTTTACTTTGCTATAAGTATTTATATTTATAATCTGTATACATAAGTAAAATATATATAGATAGCTAGGTCGTCTGTATATTTTGTGTGTGATTATAGAATTTTGCACTAAGTAGTAGGTAATTCAATTTATAAAATATTAGGAATATAAAATAATTTATGTGCAGGCACAATTTTCCAAATTATTTATTACATATTGTAATTTTGAAAACTCCAACTTAAATATTTAGAAATTGTTTAACTTTAAATAGATCCCTTTAGCTTGAATTGATGAAATAGTGTGATAAGGAATGTTAATGAACAAATACAGAGGAAGTACATACTCGTCGTGTACATAGCTCTCGTCTTTTATTCAATTAAATTGCATATATTTTATTTCTAGTGATTTATTTGCTGTTCGGTGGCTGGCCACAAAATTATAATATTATATTTTTATATAGTAAAAATCCTTAGTCACTGTTGATGAATTCCCATTTGTATTCAATTTGTGTAATCAATAAATGATGGCAAATTGAACGCAAGACTTTTATTCAACAACCTTTTTTACGAGTGACATCCTAGTAGGTACCTAACACGAAAACTACAAAAAATACTCAATATTAAAATTATAACACATTTTACTGTCAGAAATGAATCCAATAATTCTCTGCACTGGAACTTTCATGCCCTAACTGCTTTGAAGATTGCCTAATAGTCAGATTCACTATGTTTTGATTACCAAGACCTTCACTGGAATTATGTGGAGAATATGAAAACTGTAAATTTTTGGTAAGGTAGAAGCAATAAGAAAAACAATGTTTCCATTTGTCCGGAGACCTACCCGACCGCCATCTTGGATTTTACAAAATGATGGACTAAAAATATTCAAAAACCTCCAATTCATTACTGAAATCTGAAGGTTGCTATCGATGCAGAATATCAACGTCTACAAAATATGCAAACTTCCCCGAGATACCTTCATTAGCTTTTCAGTTGATTTCAAAGTATAGTGCGTTCACAGTATGGACTGTTTTGTTTTTCTGAAAACCGTCATGTGGCGTATCTAATAAAAGAGCTTCACGAGCCGATTTTAAAAATATACTACGTCATTACATTTCAACCACTTATTTTAACCCATTGAATGCCAACTAGTTAGCTTGTATAGCTAGTATAGTTTGATATGGTAGTTGCCAAATACGAGTATACTCGTAGTGCTTCATAGAGATATTATTTTATGGAAGTATGAATACCTTGGAGTGACAGCAACCATTTAAATTTATAGACTGGCACCTTAAATGAAACACAGAATAAAAAGGAAAAAAATATGTTTTTTATTTATTTGTTTAGTTTGTATGGTGGCACCATTGTTCGGATACGAGCGATACATTGGCAGTCAATATGTTGTAGAGGTTAAAATTATGCATCAATAGCAATCTTCAGATTTCATAATTCAATTTTTTTTTAACCCTTTTACCCTATTTTTCCTGAACCAGCCAAGTCAGCCATTTTTAAAAATCCAAGATGGTGGGCATGTAGGCCTTTGGGAAAATGTAAAAATAGTTTTTCTTATTGCTTATACTGTAACCTTTCCAAAAATGTACACTGCTCATATTCTCCACAAAATTCCGGCAAAATCACATAGTGAACCGGACTACAATGGAACAGATTACTAACACAGAATTCCCGTACGTTGCAGGTATGAGGGCTGGAAAGGTTTCTATAAAGGCTTGAAGCCAAACTTGACGCGAGTGGTGCCCGCTACGATGATTACGTTCTTGACATACGAGAATGTGTCGCGCTCCCTCTTGAGTCGCAGAGCTCCGCGCCCGAGTGACTCGTCCTCTCAGGCCTGATGAGTTCCCGACGCTGAAGCCATTAGGGCTATTCCGTTTCAAGTAGTACCTGCCGTATCCACCACCATTATGAGATGTCACAAGTTATTTTACATTCATCTGGTAGTTATAAAAAGTAAATAAAATGTTTGTAGTAAATTATTCACTGGATGTGCTCTGATTAGGTGCATCACACTAAGATGAAAACCGATATCGAAGAAATCCTTTATACTCCATGCATTAAGGGGGATTTATGTGAGGGTAACCAAAGAATTAATTCACCCGTCCATGAAATTTCACATACGTCCCTCGATTGACGCCCTCCTCTGCTGGCAATGGGCCTGGATAAGTGATGAGTGATACGGTAATGCCATTGAGTGCTGAGTTCAACACCTTCTAAATTGAGAATTAATTCATGATTACTAATGACATAGAAGGCATGATTTTTTTTATAGGGTACATAGGTACTTTGGCCAAAACAGAAGATGCCGTCTAACTTTAGCGGCAACTATGGCACGTCCAAAATATTTTTAAAAATTGTTAATACAGAAATGCAAATATTTGTTATATAATTTATTTGTAATTTCAATTATAACTCCACAATCGCGTTCTGATCACATCAATAATCATCAATCAAAAATCAAATGCAAAAATAATATACTTTCATGGCAACAAAGAGTGAGGGGGAGTAGGGGGAGCGACGGCGATGGCGAATCACCTCAAACTGCCCACCTGCACTCGCTCGCCTGCTGTGCGTGACTGTTTTCTGTTTTTGACCAAAACATCTAAGTAGCCTATAGAATTTTTTTTTATTCTGCGTCATCATGAAGTAATTCTTTTCATCGAAGGGTGATTTACAGTATGGGTCAAATGCCCTATTCAATGGAGTATTACTTCTTTTTAGGCATTTCTAGGTTCTTCATACAGTTTTACATACAAATTTATAATGTTACACAAGAATTAGGTACAGAACGCACAAAGTTATTTAGTATGGGGGCGTGCGGCCAAGTTACACGCTGCGCAATCTACGATACTTTACATACCTATATGCCATGCTTTTTTCATAGTTAAAAAGTAGTTATACTTTGACGTAAGTATATATGTTTGAATAATATAGTCTTTATGTACACAAATTGTCCCACGCAGGTGACCCAGAGATTATTAAAATCAAGTGAATTCATACATATTGTGTCTTGTTCCACTTCAGAAATAATTTTTTAGTTTGCTTAAATTCTGCCATCTCTCCACGCGCCACCAGTTGGGAATGCATCCACACGCTGTCGGTATCCCCCACTTAGGAAAAATGTGTGCTGTAAATTTTTTACTTAATTGCCTTGCCAAGTTGTGGAATGCAATCCCAACTACATCCTTTCCTCCAATGAACTGTCTGCGATCCTTCAAACCTAATGAAGGTGAACCTAACCGGCCGACATGGCGTTTGCAGCTCCCGGAAATTTCCGAAAGCCCATCGGCGTCACTACATCTCTGCCTTAGTCTGGCGCGTGCAATATGACGTACTTTCCATATAAAAAAAATTACCACTAAATCTTTTGTCCCGTCCATGTTACCTCGTAATATATGTGATGAGTCTTATAGTCTCACCCTGGCTGTAGCAGTGCGTGCGACGTTGTCGTCTGTACAGTGGGATCCGGAGCACTGATTTCAGTTATGATGAAATTTTGCACACAGTTTCTCCTAGTGATCCCAAGAAAGATTCAGTTATTTGTTGTTTAATATTTGAGTTATACATGAGTTTTGTTTGGAGATAAAATTCGCAACAGACTATCCCTATTGACAGCCATTGCGTGACTGACTGACGTGATGGAACGAAAACGACAATAAAAAGAGCGCTAGCCTCTTTGGCGCCACCATATCGTTCTTGTATAAAATACCGCACTGAATGAAACATCGGTCGAAACGGTTATGAAATAGTTCTTGTTTTCCGACCAGTTCAGTGTAGCCGGTACGATCAAAGGGGGAAGCACTGTCATGGCACCTAGTTCACCCGGTGTTATGGGCTCACACACGGACGTTGTAGGTGATGTAGCCAAACCGTGTCAACTTCAATAAAAAAAAATGTAAACTTTTTGCATAGACATTATGGGCTTGAGAGTGACATAGGTTACCTTTTTTTCCCTCATATAGCCGTGCGCACGACGCTCCGTGTTTGGATTTCACTAACAGTCTTCTTACTAGGTGGTAGGGTTTAAACCGTCCGAGTTGGTACTACCATACTGAATGAAGGTTGGTCGAAGCAGGCTGTGAAAAATAGTTCATGTTTTCCGTCTAGTTCCATGTAGCTGGCTCAACAGGTGGGGAGCGCTGACATGGCACCTACCTAATTCACCAATGTTGGGCTGACATCGCAGATGCAAAAGTTTATATAAAAAAATATTGGTCGATAGGGATAAGATAATGTGGTACAAAGTGTCCATACAATCGATATATGTACTAGGCGTGCCCCACGTGAAGTTATCGGATGTTAATTTTATTTTAATTTTAATAATGGCAGGACAGGTCAATGTTATTGAACCCCGATCGTAACATTTTCACTTGTTAACATTAAGTTAAACAGAAATGTATGAAGATAACAATTTGAAAATGTCTATACACACTTGTGCACACACACAAGCGCAGTATCACCCACCACTAGCATTCCCAGTTTAGTTTTAACCCAAAGTGTTAGGGCTGTGACAGGTAATCAAACCTCAATAATATGTACCGAAGTTAAAAATTAGTTTTCTTTCTTTTATTTGTAATTACAACTATTTCCCGACTTAAATGGCTGTCCGTGATTTTGGTGTTACACTAGGGGTAAATAATACAAGATAATTAAGAATATTTATAGGCACATTTCAGTTTGTTAGGTAGTCACTATTTGTAAGTTTAAAAAAAAAATTAAAGCTACAATGGTTAATGTAACAATGGTGTTATTTCCAATAACAATTAAATTGTTTTTGTTTGATAATGTGTTTTCTTAGTTATTTCCCTAAATTATAAGATCACTTGCATAAAGTTCACGATTTAGGTCTTAGTTTAGTTTTAGTCTATGATAAAATAATTAGTTTACAACACAATTATTTTTTTGGGCATGAAATCAGGTAAAGCAGCTGGTTATGATAGTGTGTCAGTCGAAATTCTTAAGGGCGGTGGTTGGATGGTTGCAGACCTGTTGACCTCTTTATATGAGTGTATATTTGTAAATTAGCCTGTAATCATAATTTATACTATAGTCCGATGTAGATCTTTTTGCGCGTGGCTGGGGGCGACACTATCGCGCCATCGCTTACATAACAATCCGTTTAGTATTCCTTCGGTATGGCGTCCGTTTAGTTCAGTCGAAATACTATCGATTTATGTCAGACTATATAATGAGATTGACAAAAAATTCTAAAAATTTTAAGTCTAGAGAATCATAATACCGTCTACCATAATATTATCTAATATGTAGGTCATTCTGTCGTCCCAGTTTAATTACCACAGCATGGGAACTAAAAAATTTGTCGCACTTTTACCGTATAACTCGAGGACTACCGATAATAATACTTCTCTTAGAAATCGAAAAAATAAGCCAATTTTCTTCTACCTGCCGATATTGTATAGTTTATTATATTATGGCAAAGTGTCTGTTAGTCGAAGGTTACACGGTAAATTTTTCATCAATCTGGCAAGACTGACGCGAAACTGTCTAACCCACACAGTTTTATAGACTGATGGATTGGACGTATGGATTTCTGAATATTTTAATGTTCTTCGTCAATCAGATTGATGAAGAATTGACCCAATCATCATAGAAATCAATTGGGCGTACCCGATGCGACGTGCGTCGTTGTTCGGGCTCCGATCATGTAAAACTCGTCACTGACGACTGGCAGACGTGTGAGTCGACTCAATGAGTTTCCGGCTTATGTTCCGAGATTCGTGTGAAGAGGGCAAAACATTAATCGCCTGAACAATAGATGGCATATCATAAAAGGGCATATCATGGTTATATCATACTGAGACATAACAAACTATCTGCCAATCTGTGGAATCGTACCTCAACGCCTTCCACAACGCAATGTAAGAATAAGTAGGTATACATATAATAAAAAAAAAATATTTAAGTACCAAGTTTTTGAAACAAACTAAAACTAAACTGAAGAAGATCTCCGCAGGGAGTTGATTCCACATCGTGTACATGCGTATTAGGAATGTGTTCTCAAATCGCTTGGTTCAGCATTTCGGCACGGCGACGACAAATGGATGGAGGCAACCCCCCGATGGGTGGATCAATAATAGAAAGGAGACGTGGGAATTAAGGCGTGAAGAGAGTTCGCAGAATATCCATGGAACAGCTTGTAGAAGACACAAAGGGAAGCTTCTTCTCTCCGTTGGCAGAGTGTTTGTAGTGTGCAAGTAAGTTAGGTATCTCCTGCCAAACATACCAACCTTACCTACCTTTCCTACCTATGTACATACATTTGCAATATAGCATTGTCATTCAGTTCTGCCCTACTAATGGCGTAATATCACTTGAGTGAGTGAAGAGGCCAATCGTAAGCGTTAGCGCGCTCGACACGGCCAGTCTGATTGGTTGAAATCGTCGCGTTGTCTCTTCACTCGCTCATGTGATGTTAGCACGGTCACGGCCCTGAGCAATATTAGATAGATAGATTCTTTATTGCACAAAAGACATAACATATAGGAAAATTAAAAGAAACAAATACAGTGCAAAGGCGGACTCCAAGGTTTTCGGGAAGATATCTATCAACCAGCATGTAAGGCACGCACTCTTGCGTTTCGTCATGCATCAGCGGCAAGTGGGTGCCAATGTGCGCGCGCGAGGGACGTATGTCGCGATTTCCATAAAAGAACGCATGTCCACTATGCGACTCTACGCACAGTGGATATAGATGTACTATAGATGTACATAGAAATAGATGTATATACATATGAGTACCTACATGTGCGTATAGAATAGTCTACCTCGTAATATATTCCTGTGCAAACGTTCTGCTACATTTAGTGCTCAATGTCCGTAGCTAAAAAGCACGTTCAGGCATGTGTAAGCTACCTTGAGACACGCCAGATCCCACCTCGCCTCGCCCGGCTCTTATGAGCAATATAAAGCGAGGAGAACGAATACAACAAAAAATGTGAAAACACTATAATTTTTCCGTAGACATAACATTAAATATACAAAACAAAATAAATAAACAATAATTATATTAAAAATATTGTCGTATGACAGTAGTTAAGCCATCAAACATGAAAAACGACGTACGGATCACATAATAATATTGAAAAATGGTGCTCAGTAGAGTACAAATAAGTACTACTTTACTACTACTAGCAATAACAAAATTTGAATATTAAGACTTGAACCCGGTGAAGGAAAACACCGTGAGGAAACAGTGACAATACGTATGTGTTGTAGTGTATAAAGGTTGACTGACTGCAAGAGATTGTCTCGTACAATAAGTCCTTTTTCTGCTAAGCAGAAATGCCTATAGGTATTTATTTCATTTTTAAGACTTAGTTTTTGACTGGGGTATACGTAAGGGAGATATTCTCCATTCTTCTTTGCCCCTGTTACCACCCCTGACGTAAAGGTTACACGCTTAGCGAAACCGCTTCCCTTTTTTAATTGAGAACACTGAACAAGTTGGTGAAAGTTAAGGAGCGGCCACTCGCCTGCGCAAATGTTTACTTGGCAAGTTAAGGGTGACGGCAGAAGGTACGCATATAAGTAGGTACGCGCCGAAAAATAAAAAGACGGAGGACCGCGTTTTAAAACAACACCACCTAATACAATAATAGATTAAAATAGCAGAAAGGAGAAAATACACTCAGGATTCGAAGAAGGAATCCCCGCGGTGGCGCGTCTTCTGCGAACATAAATACAAAGAACATTCTCCCACATCTGCAGAGAGATATTTATACATGTGAAAATTAAGTTTTAACAAGCGAGCCGAGCCAAAACTACGCGCCAACACTGTAAGGGGG
>WYDE02107723.1:0-11578 GCA_009867175.2 Adela reaumurella
ACAAAATTGAAAAATCCTGAGCAGACTCTAGTGTCCGATGCTAGCACGCGTCTAGCGACGACAGCATATCGTTGGATCTACGACATGCATGGGAAGATTGATTTAATAGAGTGTTATTAGTAGTATGATATGCTCCAGTAAACAAAGCCCGTCATGAAAAATGACAGAAGTTTTGGGATTCTGTAAGGGCGGTAAGTACTTACTGAATATTTTGGAAGCCAACGAGAAATAGTTGGCGATTTTAATATATGCGTAGAGGTAAGAATAGCAGGACAGAAGAGAGTATTAGATAAAGGTGATGATAGAGTGAATGGAAATGGTGAAGGCTTGCTCGGAAACTGGGTAGAAAGGATCTTCTTGTGACTACATAATACTATTAGAGCATAAGGATATTAATACGTATACCTACAGGGGTAGACATAATTAAAAGGCTAATAGTTTGTTTTATTGTAAAACTGAAGTTGAGGAGAAATATGCTGTTATTGAAGGATTCATTAAAGATGAGCCTCGGAAGGAATGCGGCGACCTCAGAATGTGCCGCTAGATCAGCGGTACTTAACCTTTTTTCATCGAGGGCCAAAATTGAGTTATGAAATTTTTTGAAGGCGCATTATTAAAATTGTTTTGTAGCTATGTAATTATGAGCGACTGATTTGTATCAATTATTAACACAACTAGAGTGTCTGTATGTATTGTGACTTGTGTACTATTAGTTAATAGTGCGTGCACAACAATACATAAACAATTTGTTTATATACGAACTGAATAAAATAAAAATTTAATAAGACTTGTGCGAATTTTTTCTAAGGCCGGCGGGCCTCATTAAAATCCACGAGGGGCCGCATGCTGCCCGCGGGTTGAGTACCACTGCGCTAGATAGAAGAAACAAAAACTCAACAATCTACTTAAATTTGGTGATTTGCGCCCTCTAATGGAGACGCGAATAACACTTATTTACGTAGGTTCAATAGTTTTTGTCTGTTCTAGCTGTTCACATTCCGATGTCGCCGCATTCTTTCCGAGGCTCGTATTTATTTAGTGAAGCGGTCTAAATAAATAAACACTTTTCTGCCTAGCAGAAGGCGGACTTATTGCCGGAGGCAATCTCTTCCAGTCACCCTTTATACACTACACATTCGTATAGGTTTCCTCACGGTGTTTTCCTTCACCGGGGTGCATTGTAATTTTGCTCACAAATTTTAACCGAGATTTTAAAATCCGGAAAAATTGTGCGCATACCGGGTATCTAACCCACGACTTATTTATTTTATTTAGAATTATTCAATACTCATAATTGTTAATTACCTGAGCACCCGGACTTCCTGGTGCTCCATCCATTCCATCACGCCCTGGCTCCCCAGGTGGGCCGTTCTCGCCCTGAAGTCCTTGAGGACCTTGGGCTCCTGGGATGCCGTCGTAACCGCGATCTCCTTTCTGGCCGGCCTCACCTGGCCGACAGTCCGAGCATCGACCTCCGATATCACCCTTCGGCCCGTCTCTACCGGGGATACCGTTTACTCCCGGCCTACCTTTCTCTCCCTTGTCTCCCGGTACACCCATTTGTCCTGGCATTCCAGGGATACCGAGTGTTGAATTTCCTGGTAGTCCTCTTACACCGGTGTATCCTCGGTCCCCTTTTATTCCTTTTTGTCCGTGTAGTCCGGGTAATCCAGCCATTCCTTTTTGACCCTGAAGAAATTACATAATTTTCGAAATTCTCGAAGTAGACAAACAAGAAACAAACTAAAAAGAAGGCGCGTATGTAAATTTATGCATTAGAAGCACCACTGTATAAACATAAAAAATGTATTACTGTATTAAAAAAATCTGATTTATATACATACAGACACCTGAATTCTTAAGCAGCTATTTTAATTACCTAACTAATCCGGCGACTGTACGTAATTTGAAATATTTTTTTTATTTGTCAAATGGAAAAAAAAACTTCATAAAAATACAACGGTATTTTTATATAATAAAATAATGTTTCAGACAGAGTTGACCAATTGACATTCGCTCTCAGTTTTTGTACATTTTATAATTTTTTATTTATATGAAAACATATTTATATCGCGGTCTGCTCTTGACACTGGCACATTTCGCTAACTCAAGCGTAAAAATGCCATCATAATAACAATAATGAAAGAGGGTTGTGTCGCACGCAACTCGAAACCAAATTTAAATATTTTCAGAAAGTGAAAGTTCTAGCAGTGAGCAGGTCTACAAAACTTAAATGTATATACGTATGTGATTACCGGAATGGAGATACCGCTTTCTCCGGGATATCCTCTAGGCCCTTGGGGTCCTTGTGGTCCATCAAAACCTCGCGGTCCTAAATCGCCCGTAGGCCCATTGCGTCCACTGTCACCCTTAGCTCCCTTTTCTCCTGGCCTTCCTTCCAACCCCGCAATTCCTGGTTCACCTATGCCACCTGGCTGACCCATAGGACCCTGTGGGCCTTGAGCTCCAGGGAAACCATCCGAGCCCTTAGGACCTTGAATTCCTTGGTATCCTCGCGGTCCAGGTCCTCCTGGCGGTCCAGCGTATCCAAGACCACCACCCGGTGGTCCGGGCGTACCCTTCAAACCTCTAGAACCCGGTTGTCCATCTCTTCCAGGCTCTCCTTTGGGTCCCGCTCGTCCATTAAGTCCTGCTAAGCCATCGTAACCTCTGTCACCTTTCTGGCCCATGGGACCTGCAGCACCCCATTGACCGTCGCGTCCCTGTAAAAATGTAAAATAAATTTCCATAAAATACGCTTTCAAATATGGATAACATTTTCACTTTCACTTCGTCGCAGCTATTCCACGCAGCCATATAAAAACACTACCTACGGCACATTTACAGAGCCAAATAAAAACTACTAACTTATAGCCTTAAGACGACACCCATAGTGGCCTGCTTTGCATAGAAAAATGTCGTAAGTCTGTGTTATTTTTTAATTTTGAAAAACTAAATAAAATTTGAATCTACAATAATTGCGATCTCGGTTTGTGGCTTAGCTGTTTATAAGTGTAATAAAAATGTAATTTTGTTGTTTCAGTTTTGCGTGAGATGGAATAAATCATGTTTTTAAATTTTACTCCATCTGACGCAAAACTGGAAGAATAAATTTATTTTTTTATAAAATGTATAAATAGGTAAGCCAAAACCAGAGAACGCTATTGTTTTAGATTTTCAAATTTCATTATCGTCGGAATTTTTTTTAATT
This sequence comes from Adela reaumurella, assembly GCA_009867175.2. Lineage (NCBI taxonomy): Eukaryota > Metazoa > Arthropoda > Insecta > Lepidoptera > Adelidae > Adela > Adela reaumurella. Next base: position 3,212 of record WYDE02107723.1, read on the forward strand.
GAAAAACACCGCCTACTTGCGACCTTTTTCTATGTAAAATAGGCCACTGTGGGTATAGTCTTGATGGAGATTGAGAAAACCCAGATACATGAATTGCACTAAATTATAAAAACTAATTTAAAAAAAGTAAAAAGTCTTGAAAAAATAAATGAACTTTTAGACCAACCTTAGAGATTTTATTTAGCCCTTAACGATTACATATTTCTACTCAAATGTATAACAATACTTCAAATGCACTTTAATGTAAAATGAAAAAAATTGCATAAAACTGTTCTCATTATTCGTCCAGCAACACGTACTGTGTCATTTTGATGAAATTGTAAAATGTATTTTAATTAAACTATGTATTTATCAAATTATGTAAATAGATCTTCTTCAACATTCCTAAAAGTTATGGGAAATGATTTAGCATTTCTCCATATTTGTCATGTCTATGCAATAATTAACATATAGAGGTATAAACGTCCGTCGATCCTTTTTTTAAACCACGTAGGTAGATAGTCACAAACACCTACGACACGAATATGAAATAATTTTTAAATATTGGTTGACAAAAATTTTGACTAATCCATACATTTTAAAAAGTTTCCTTGGCAAAAATATATGGGAAAGGAAAAAAAACATTTCAACCAAAATGTAAAATTATTTCATATTCGTGTTGTACACCATGTACGGAGTACCTAGTTAACAAAAGGATACACAGTCGTTTATATCCTGTAAGTTATCTATCACCCATCATGTTATCATCATCATAAAAATAAAAAGAAAACAGTAATAAATATCTATAGATATTAAAAAAATATGAAATATATTGAAGATCAAAGATGTATTAAAAATACTAACACGTGGACCTGGGGGTCCCGGAAGACCCTTTTCGCCTTTAGAGCCTGATAGTCCGGGTGCACCTGGCTCGCCCAATGGTCCGCGGTCTCCCTTCTCGCCGTACATGCCCGGTTCTCCTTTGTCACCCTTGGCGCCCATATCTCCGGCTGCTCCTTTAGTTAATCCTTTCCAACCCTTCGGCTCGATGAAATCTTGGGGACATTTTTCGCCTCGGTCACCTTTGCTTCCTCGCGCCCCCTTCTGCCCTTTGTAAGCTGCACCTGCTTCTCCTTTCAGTCCTTTATCACCTTTGGGACCCACGGGACCCTGGAAGTAATAACATCGGTTTTTACGTTTGAGCCACTCTAAGGATTGTGATCGTCAGAAATTTCGAAATTCAGATTTCGTCCGATTTTGATTTTTTCTATATCGACAAATAATGTGTGAGAAAAGTGAGAAGGAAAAAAGTACGTATGTTTGTGTGAGTGTAAGAGTCGGAGGGTGTGCGTGTGTGTATGTCGTTCAAAATTCACATATAGAAGTTTAGACTAATTAACTAGAGGATAAACAACTAGAGGATTTTTTTAGCTTTTCTAAATTGGCTGTACAACTTTTCTGTTTGTAGACTTTTTCAAAAACGGTTCTAACAATTTTCCTTATATTTTGCATATCGTCAACCTGTCCTAAGCTTAATGGGTTACTGTATAAGTCGTTTTCCCAGGGAAATTGGAATAAAGGAGAATGCCGTACAAACAGGACCATTAATATGAAATTTTACCGTACAAAATTTGAGCTTCGAATTCTTTTTATCGGTATGCGCAGACTTTGCGCCTAAACCGCTTGCATGATTTCGTTCAAAATTCACATTAGGAATGTAAACAAATTGTCCACAGGATCTTTTGTTTAGTTCTTAAACATTCGAAAAAATAAAGGTGAGTGTGAGGGAGCGTGTACGTGAGTGTCGTTAAAAATTTAAATAGGTATAGAAGTTTAAACTAATTGACAAGATGTTTTTTTTTGTTATAAAAATTGGCTACACAAGTTTTCTGTTTGAAGTCGATTTTCTTAAAAACAGCTGTAACGATTTTCCTTATATTTTTCACATCGTCGGTAAAGCGTAGTTCTACCCTTATCTATTAATTATTTTGATAGTAAGAATCTCACCATTTGTCCAATATTTCCCTTTGGCCCAATCATGCCTGGTGGTCCAGTGGGTCCTGGAGGACCCTGTGAGCCCTCTTGTCCATCCACACCAGGCTCACCTTTTTGGCCTTTGGGATGAAAACCAATGTGTGCCGGCTCGCCCTTGTCTCCTTTGTAACCTGGCTGTCCAGGGTAACCTCTTGGTCCCTGGGGACCTTGAGGACCAGGAAGACCGATGTCTCCCTAAACATGAAATAGCATGTGTAAAGTATGCATTCGTTTCTTCACTTAATTAATAATTAATTACTGGTCTTCAGAATACATGAGAAAATGATGATAAAGGGAACTTACGTCTGTGCCGTTACAGCCGTCTCTACCAGGGATGCCAGAAAACCCCTGATCGCCTTGTAAACCCGGAGGTCCGCCAAGTCCAGGATGGCCAGGAGCTCCTGGCTTGCCGCGATCTCCTTTGGGACCTGTCGGTCCTTGGGGTCCTATATTACCTTTCTGGCCCTTAGGACCTTGAGGTCCCTCTGGTCCTGGGAATCCTTGCTCTCCTTTGGGTCCGGTTGTACCTTGACCGCCTGGAAAACCCTGGACATAACGAAATATTTTAGTACATGCATTCTTATGAATAAGTTGTAAGTATACCTTTTTTTAATTATCTCCTATTGATATTGCAAGCTATCAGATCCTGACATTCAATAGTAGGTTGTGCACGATATTAAGAAGGTACTACTACCCGGAATGGGCTGATTCTCTAAGATTATGTTTATAAAATTAAAAGGAAAAATTAGGAACGTCAAAAAAGCACAACATTTGCAAGGAACGTGCTGTAATAAATAACCAACCAGACGAACCAACCCTATTCGCACAATAAGAGGAAATAGTCGGCCATTTGCGAGGCGGACTCGCACACGAAGGGTTCCGTACCGGTATAAAAACATGTTTCTTGTATGGGAACCCCCTTACTTTTTTACTTTGTTTTTATCATTTCTTATTATAGCGGACATAGCAATACATACTCTGTGAAAATTAGACGTTTGTACCTATCTAATGACATTATTAATATCGAGCAAATAGTCGAAAAAAAACAGGTTTCTTGTATGGGGACAGGATCAAGCGAACACTCAAATGCCGATATGGTCCCGTTCTCCATAAAGTATTGGTGTACAGGCTTTCACAAAACGAAAATTGAAAGAAAAAATCATTAGTAAAATAAGTGTATTTCATGTGTATTCCATAATAATTAAGTATTGACCCCCGATTTCGAATGCAGGTAGGTATATACTTTTTTTTATATAATAAAAATAAAAAGAAAGTAAACATATACGTAATGAGGTCCCATCCTTAAATAAGTGAGGTGTCCTTTAATAGGAATTAATACTGATTCAAAGACTCGATTTATATTTTAAATCAAATAAATGTTTCAAGTTTTGTTTTGGGACACCTGTATAATCAAAATGGTTAGATTTTGGTCCAGCATAGTTGGGTAAGTGTATGATACAAAAATGCGCTTCACAAAATTCTGTGACATCCAGACGACGACGACAGACAGACAGACACCGAGCGATTATACAAGGGTTTTGTTTGGCAACTTTTGGGTTCTAAAATACTTTACATTTAATTGTTTTGCATATAAAAATTACATACTAATACAAATATATTATAATACTGGGGCGCGTTATATACTTATTTACGATTTTTTGTCTTCATAGTTTTGTATGCCTCAGACATTATTAATTTTCTACAAAGTATTTTTTTAAACACAAACCTAAATAATAATTGTTTTTACAAATTCATGTTAGGATTGCTTTATTTAAAATTGGGCTTATCGATTGCTAAAATTCATTTATAGACTAAGTCATTATTTTATTAAGATTCTAGTACCGTTAGGAGCTGTGACAGACAGACAGAATTGCTTGGTTGATTTATAAGGTCTTTGCCCGCATAGCTGACTACGGAGACCTGGAAACTGAGTAGTGAATTCATACCCTGTTGCCTTTTTCTGCAAAACACTTAGGGATGCAGCAGCCCGGTCCGGTGCAATTCCTGTTGGCGGCTCTGGGACCGGAGGCGGTGTCAACGATGCCATAGTTGGATATGGTCACCGGCGGAATGTCAGGTCGGTTGGACAGGCCGTAAGTGTTGACGCTGTTACTTCCGGCGGAGGCTGACCAGGAAAGAGAACCACCACCATTTAACCCCCTATTTGCACTGTTAAGCGCATTGGCGTTCCCGCTGTTGTAACCATTTACGTTACCGCTGTTGTAACCATTGACGTTTCCGCTGCTGTAACCGTCGCCGGCGTTCCCGCTGCTGTATCCATTGGCGTTCCCGCTGTTGTATCTATTGGCGTCGGCGCTGTTGTACCCTGTATTACCGTCGGCGTTGCCGGTAACGCTGTTGTATCCAGTGTTACTGTTGGCGCTTTCGCTGCTGTAACCATTGACGTTCCCGCTGTTGTAGCCATTGGCGTTCCCGCTGTTGTAGTCATTGGCGTTCCCAGTCACGCTGTTGTATCTGCTGTTCTCATTCTGGCTGTACCCACTATTTTCATTCAAATTGTTGTATCTGTTACCGCTTTCGCTGGTACGACGTTCGCTGTAATTCACGTCACCTCTGGAAGGGTTATCGTCAAATTCGTTTTCGTTATTATAACTGTAATTGTTTTCATTATTTCTGTCCCAGTAACTGTTTGAATCTTGCTGAAAAGAGAAAGCAAAATAATTATTAGTCAGGTACCCAATGCCTTGACAATGGGTTTTCCAATGTCTCGTAGGTGCGTTACCTACATACTCGTGCTTATGCCCACCGCATGAAGGTACATAGAGCAATCATTTAACGGGATCTATAAATACGTATGAGGGTAATTAGTTCATAAACAGATCTGTGCATGCAGATTTAACTTGCTTAGGTAAGTAGATTTCAGTCGCCTAACAATCAATATGGAATGGTCTTCCGGTGAGTGTGTTCCCTACCACCTACAACCTGGGGATCTTCAAAAGGCGTGTTACTAAATTTGACATCGACCTTTTCGTCCGCCTTATAGCTGGCATGGCGCCTCGCTGAGCGTGGTTCCGTTAGGAGTGGTGTTATTGGCTGTGTCCGATCTTCTTTTGAAGTTTTGGGCACAGCCACCCATGCTAGTACTTTATAAAAAAAAAATAAGTTATATACTTATAAAATATTTTGCATTTTTGCAAACACCTTAATAATGGTTCTGCACTACTTATGCATATATCTACATGTAATAAACAACCATACCTACCAATTATGTTTAGGGCTACAGATAAAAATCGAAAGATTTTAATCTATGATTACATAGACAAGCCTAAAATCTAAATCCTAAATATAAATCCTAAAATATATGATTACGAGACAAGATATTATGGAATGGTTCAGTGTCGAATTTTTTCCTTAAAATAATACAGTTAGGTTACTACATACTTGCATCTGCCAATGTTCATCACAAGCAACTGATTAAAACTAAACCTATATATGGAGCAGCAACTAACGAGATGGCAACTCAAATTACGAAAGCTGAGCACGAAGCCGAGGCTATTGGAAAAAAATAAAATTTTGCAAAAAAGAGGTTCGGCCGGATTTCGGCGAAACGGGATATGATCTGTGTCGGCGGCGGCGGAGCGAATGTTACGATTTTAGGATTAAGGAACGCAGGATGCGATGCACGCAGGACCCAGTCAGGACGCATTATGTAAACAAAACAATATACAATATAACTATATGCATACGGACACGCTTCATGGCACGGAATCTGGCTCCAGCATGTTGCAAAAAAAAAACAACCGTAACGTGTATGAACTATTAACCTCACTGTTTGGACAGGAGAATAGGAAGAGAGCATTATTGGACCGCCTGGTGGGATGACGACACTAAGTTTCCGCGGCGGACTGCGGCGCTGGAGGCCAGGAGTAGGTAATTCATTCTTCTTTCTTCTTTTTGCAGCCATTTTATTCGCCCCACTGCTGGGTACAGGCCACTCTCATTGTCACGATATGAGAGGATTTAGTCATACACTTCCACGGTGGCCAACGGGCTTGTAAGTGGGTTTCCTCATTGTGTTTTCCTTCACCAGAGTGTCAGCAGCAACTTTAGCACAAATTCTAAAGTAATAAATTTTGTGCTCCCAGTGGGTATCGAACCCGCACCTCTCGCTTGAGAGGCGTGCTCTTGCCCGCTCGGCCAATCTGACACTAAAAACATTATATGCATTAATATCATAATTTTAGGTCTACGTTATTTCTAGACTGGAAGCTCCCGCAGAGCCAAGACTTGTAAAGGCACATATTTACTCGCTGATGCGACCCCCGAAGGAATTAGGCGTTGGTACATATCCTACAACTATCCTCTCTTCTTACAGAACACGGCTGTGAAACCCCATGTGAATTGATCGAGTAGTTCTTGAGTTATAAACGAACAAAAAAAAATCCCGCACGGCTCATAGTTGCAGTTGAATATTCGAATAAGATGTTACAGACTTTCTACTTTATCTATTTGGATGTAATGTGCCTCAAGTCATAGATAGACACTTCTAAGAAGTCCGGAAGTCCAACATCGGCGCTGTAGGTGCATGTTTACATAACGATCATGAAACCGTGGAAACATGGCACAGCACATCATTAAAATGCACTTATTATAATTTATCATCGAGTCGGATGCAACGTCCGCCCGACCCGCGCTGCGCCATCTATCATTGTGATGGACTATAAATTTAACGGGAGACAGATCCAGCTCCCGTTCGCTGGAAAAATGATGGCCCGTTACATGCCACAAGTCCTGTGTGAAATTGATTCCACTCAGGGGGTTTTATTACGGCATTTTGACTGAAAAAGATTAAGTCAATGTGTGGTGTGCGTTCAGGATGGTTTTTGATGAAGATGAGTAACCACAAAATGCTGAACAAGAGTTTTATAAATGGACAATAATTAGAAATATCAGCGTCGTTGGCTCAGTGGTTCCGATATTCGGTATTCGATAACCGAAGTTAAGCACTGCCGAGCGCGGTCAGGTCTTGGATGGGTAAAAACTTTTTAAGGGTTTCCGCACCTTAAAAGGAAAAAAAAAACCGAACCGTTATAGGATCACTTTTTTGTACGTTTGTCTGTCCGTCCGCTTGACCGCTGAGGCTGGTCGTGGTTCAGATTCTACGTTAAACTGTAGGTCCCCTCTCCATACATGGTGGAACGGTTAAACCCGCCCGGGTTGGTAACACCGCACTGAATGAACGTCGGTCGAAGCAGCTATGAAACATAGTTCGTATTTTCCGTCCAGTTCAGTGTAGCCGGCTGGAATTGAGGGAAGGGCTGATATGTCACCTACCTACAAATACACCAAGGTGTTTAGGCTGACATCACTGGTACCAGAAAACGGTGCATTAGGTGATGTAGCCTTCCGTGTCCTTTAAATAAAAAAAAAAATAAAATAGCATTTTTCTGGCCAATCAAATACGCACGTCAAGTTGTATTGATTTGCTTAAACTATGCCATGAATCTAATATTTCTAAATTATGAGAGGAAGAACATTGTGACGAAACCTGTGTTCATTACGTACATACAACCATCACGACACGTTCCTGACATACATCCTTTGCTTCATCCACTGTCATAAATTGCTTCATACGTGCTCCCCGGTTACGGGTGCTGCGAACTTGTCCTTTCCGTAAAAGGTTACCTATGTAGTCATGGTATGTCCGCTTAGGGCGGCCCCATTCGACCCTTCCTTCTTCTTCTTATATTTCTTTTGTCATTTTCTCATCATCCATTCTCAGTACAATACTTTTCAAATTTTTACCTCGTTCGTTAAACAACATTCTGAAAATTTCCGGCTCTTCTCGCGGCGACTTAATCGGATTGTTCCGACGAGCTACATACTGACATTTAGTCAGTAAGTTTGCTGAGCTCGTAGCTAGCAGACCGTCTCCATGAACATGAACAGTAATCTCTGTTCGAAAAGTCGGAACAATCCGATAAAGTCGCCTCGAGAAGAGCCGAATCTCAGTAGCGCTACTTGTGTGCAATGCTGAGTGGATTTAATTATTTATCAACGGCATTAAATCTGCCTTCTATTTGTCAGTGAACCTTCTGTTTATGTCTTATACTTAATTTCATTAATATATATTATTCTGTCATTTATGTATCCAATTTATAATAAAATAATTACATAATTATGTATATTCCACTTAGATTATTAAATGAAATGAAACGAAGTGCCTTGTGGAGATGGTAATTAAAAGAATTGCACCACTTCATCTCACTCCATGCATGTCGTAAAAGGCGACTAAGGGATAAGGATAAGATGCCGTGCCAAAGCGCGAAAGGTTTCCCCACCTCTCACCTTGGCACGTTACTCTGAAGCAGAGCTGCCTCCATGGGAATTAAG
>WYDE02107834.1:0-11577 GCA_009867175.2 Adela reaumurella
TGGTGGTAGGGTTAAACCCGACCGGGTTGGTACCACCGCACTGAATGAAGGTCGGTCGAAGCGGCTATGAAACATAGATCGTTTTTTCCGTCCAGTTCAGTGTAGCCGGCTTTCTTTATTCGAAAAAAAATGTTACAAAGGAGAATAAAATGAAAATTTACAAATATATTAAAAATTATAAAATTATAAATCTAAAATTATGTTATCTAGATAATTATTCATTGGTTTTTAATTCGATCAGAGTATCAAATAGGTAAATACTACGTGTGTTTTGTTCGTGTTGTTTCATGATTGCTTTGCTACAATATGCGTCTATTTTTTTGAAATTCAAATTTCTGGGTATGTTAATATGAGTATCAATTTTCATACACCCACGCATCCTTTTAAGGCGGAAGTAACTCCCAAATAGGATTTCTAATAATAACGTTCGGTATATTTCTGAATGAAACCGAGATTCGTCCAACGTAATTTAATTTAAGCTCGTCAAATATATATAAATTAAACATAATTTAAGAAGATTGGCGTTCCGTAGCTACATGTTTATATTGTTAATAGCTTTTGGAAATAGCAAGACATCAATTTTGACTAGAAAATATTAAATAATTACAATAAGAAAGATGAAATTAATTGTAAAAACAATAATGTATTACATTTAATAATAAAATTAACTTAGGTAATTACATTTTTAATTAGATATTGCATAATCTCAAGTTGGAAAATAGATATTTTTGAGATGCAAATAAAATATTCCACATTTATATTTGCAATGATAATGAGACTCACATTTCAAAAGGATTTCACAAAAGCCCTTACAGATGAGCTTTGTCATCTTTCAGAAACTTTAGGCCTTAAGGCTAAACCAATTTCCCCCCTTTAATCTAAAGGATAAGGACCTATAAATGAAAAACCTCCGATGGGCTCCATCCTAAATACTGGCACTTTTATTAAAATTTAATACTTTTAATAAATATAATATAAGAATACAAGCTCCTGAACCTAACGATTCCGTAATTCTTTAGTGAATCTGTTCCATTTTCATCACAATAGCGCTGTCAAACAGAAGCCTATATTACTCTTTCAAGAGGCATTTCCCATTCTGCCACGCGCACACTCGCGTAATGTTCAATTCCTAAAGCAAACTCCGCTGCCTGGGGACGAAGGGAGGATTATTACAAACCATTAAGTCTATCTTGCCTTATGAACGAGCACCAAGGTCTCAAGGAAATAGGTCGGGAAATGTTCCATCTAGGCTATTTGACTATCCGTATCATTCTAGGAAGGGTGGAGCAAGATATTTTAGGAAAGCAGTAGCTGCCTGCAGTATTGAGCGGTGCAGCGAGGTTATTGACCTCCGGATGCACTGAGACACAGTATACATAACTGATTGGTAATATAACTTTTACAATTCCTCGAAGGGTGAAATGTCCAAATCGAAGAGAAGTAGCTTCACTCTGTGAATAAGCTGTTCGAACTGAAAAGGTTAATAAGCGGACGTGCGAACTTTATTCTTAAATACCACTTCTCCTTTCTACCATCGATCGACGCGCAACAAGCAACGTCATGGGCCGGGACTATTTTGGGGAGATATTTGGGAGAAGTACTTAAGTGAAATTATCAGGGCGTCGCTTTGGAAATAAATTTAACTATTATACTTTTGCCGGCACTCGCAGCACGAATATATCTTTTCCCCTCGATGTACCTAATGCCGTCGCCTCACCTGGCGAGTGGTCTTCCCACACTTCGCTTTCCGTCCAAGGTCGCCAACACGGATTGGACCTCCCTGATCTGTTGTCACCAGTGTTGGACACGAGCGCTCCAACGGCTGTCATCCCTGCGGCTCACGTGCCCAGCCCACTGCTATTTGAGCTTTGACACCCGGTGTTAGATATCTAATACTTTGGTTCATTGGAGAATTATTTCTGTTATACATAACTCCTATGACTATGCTACTGGTAGCTAGACGGCTAAAAAATGTCCATACATCCAGACAATTGATTAAGTCGGTCGCAGGGATGAGGGGCTGAGACATTTTTACAATTTGTAGAGTTCCGAGACCACTTTCTTAAATAAGGGATCTTTTTCAGGCTACAGAAGGCTAGGCTAAAGCTACATAATGGCAAATAAGTCCGTCTTACGCTTTGCAGGAAAGTTTAGATTATAGCAGTACATGGAAAATAGGTAATAATGCGTGCATCGAAATAGTTGCAGTTGCACACACTTACAGTTGGGCCGTTTTTTTTAAACCGACGCGGATGGTTACATCACCTAATGAACCAGTTTTTGGTACAGTCATGTCAACCTGATATACCTTGGTTAATTAGGTAGGTGTCATGTCAGCGGTTTCCTCAAATTGAGCCGGCTGCACTGAACAGGACGGAAAACACGTAATATTTTTCTTGGCCGCTTCGACCGACCAACATTCAGTGAGATGGTTCCAATAACCCGGGTGGTATAACCCTACAAACATATAAGGAGATGAAAGGGAACTAGAGTTAAACCCGAAAAACGACCAGCATCAACGGTCAAACGGTCACCCATCTAATACCTAACCGCGCTCGGCAGTGCTTGGAAAGTTGCAACCACTGAGCCACCGACGCTGAAATATTTGATCAAATATGAATAGATGCGACTTTGTCCGTATTTTTTCCAGGCCCGTGGTTATACTTAAAAATTATAAAACCTAAACTCGTTAAACACAAACATAACTAATAAGTTAAGGAATTAAAGTGAATGTAAACAAGACGAAAGTAATGGTAATGGAGAGGAATGATGTGATGTCCGAATGCAATGTAATGATTGGTGATGAGAGACTGGAGCAAGTGAACGAATTTGTATATCTGGGGAATATGTTCACACGGGATGGAAAATGTGAAGGAGATGTGTAAAAGCCGAAAATCTAATGAATGGGGCCTTGCACGCTATTATGAGCAGCCAAAACAAAACTAAAAGGAAAAGCGAAAAAGAAAACAATCAAACAAGAAATTTAATCTAAACTTTCACAAATATAATTAAATATACAATCAGAAAACCAGTAGAAGTAGTTAAGACTTCTTTTCACACTTTTTTATGAAACGAGCGAAAGTGAAATGATAATATGTCTAGATCAGTATTTGTATTCCTAATGATTTCATGATTATGGATTGTGCTTCAGAACGACTGAATTATTTATGTATTTTACACCAGGAAATTCACCACCATTTTTATTTCCCAAAAGTAGTGTTTCGACGAGTTCCCGTTTCATTATTAAATCATAGTTTGGTCACAGGTGGGCTAAGCATTTAACATAAATATAGTCGATTTGTGTCCTATCGAGGTCCATATTTATCCGGGAATATCTGGGTAGTCAAGATAGTCTGCTAACTGTAGTTCCAGCGAAGTTTCTTGCCAGTTCTTCTAGGAAGTTGAAAATTGGTGAGTTGCGAACTATTGGCATATAGAATGAACACACAAAATTTTAGCCCGATTGGCCTAACTGTAGTTCTAGCGAAGTTTCTGCCAGTACTCCTAGGAAGTTGAAAGTTGTGTGTCGCAAGATATTGACATATAGAATGAACCTACAAAAATTCAACCATCGGCTGAACCGTTTAGGAGGAGTTGTGCCGACAAACAAATACAAACAGACAGACACCAAAATGTGTTATTGACCATAGTCGAGTAAGTGGCTTCGCTTCGATCAGTTAATTATGCCAGATGTCAAACAGACTTGTTTAGCTGTATTTTAACCAATGTAATACTTAGCATCTACTTCCATTAATACTTGTAGCAATAGTTAAGCCCAATAAATTCACTTCAATCGTTACTCCTACATTATTAATTCCTAAGCCCATGAGCCGATTAATGAACTGTTCGCAAGGTATCAATCTCTCTTTGATGATTCAAATCGAGAGCATCAATGGAAAGTTCCGAAATAGTTACCTTTTAACAATAAAATATGAATTTATTGACAGTTTCAAATGTCCTAACGAAATTACTATACATAACTTTTCCAATTGTAAATTTTCGTTCGCTTATTCCGATCAATAGGCGATAAATTCATACGAAAGAGGGTTTTTGTATTTTAATCTCGTTTTGTTTACAAACACTTCGAAAAGCTTTTAGGAGAGCTTTTTGGCGTTGGAAGAAGTGTCCTAACCTTGGACCCTACATTTATTAGCTTTTCGTCCCACTCGTAAGGCACCAAGTGCGAAATTTATGCGACGCGCATAAAAGTTTTTTTTTCACATCTCATTTCAGAAGTCCCGCCGCTTTTCGCACTAGGCAAACTTTCGGACGTAATGGACCAATAAGAATTTAGCCTATTTCGCTCCACTTTCCTACGAAAAGGTTTTGCTGCGACGGAGTTTGTGTACGAAAATGTCACTTACGCAGTTGCGGCGGGTTGGCTCACCGCGCTAGTTTCTGACTGGTGCGCAATGATCGTAGGTTCGATTCTCTGTCACGGATACTTTTCAAATTCTGTACAGTCTCTTACCCGTTGCTCTACTGAAGGAAAACACTGTAAAGAAATACTTCCATCATCTAACTTTGTGGTAGGGTTTATCCGACCCGTTCGGTATTAAAGCATTTTGAATGTAGGATGGTTGAAACGACTATGTAAGTAGTACCTACGTGCTTTTCGTCTAGTTCAGTGTAGCCGGACTCTAAAATGGAAGTACCCTGCCATAGCGCCATACTCCGTAAGGGTTGAGACGACTTAGGCTCGCATCACGGTTCACGATGTGTGACATAAGAGGTGAGAGCCAAGCATTATAGAATGATAAAATAAAAAAAAACACATAAAAAGAGCACCTACATATCACTCACGCTGAATCCTGAAAATCGGGGTTAAGCAGAGCAGTCGGTGTTGTGCTGCAAAAACTCCTGTAAATGACAGCCCAACACCGACTACCACATTTCGCAAGGTATTCGGACAAGATATCAAGCAGCATGCAAGGCACGAAGACCCACCTACTGCATGACTTGGTAGAAGTACCGTGCCAAGGTGAGAGGTGGCGAGCCTGTCGCCCTTTAGCACGGCATCTTGTCCTTATCCCTAAGTCGCCTTTTACGACATGCATGGGAAGAGATGCAGTGTGGTCATTCTTTTAAGTACCGGCCCCACACTCTCTCGTTTTACTCTTTCAATATAAAACGCCAATTTCATAATAATTATGAATATAATAATAAAAAGCATATACTTACATGCTCATGTAAGTATATGCTTATTATTATTTTGTTTATATATGGTTTGTTTATATAGTGTTTGGTATATTATTTATGTATACTTGGTCATATATATTCTCTGTATTTTTGTGTCTACATATTATAGATAGAAATTGGTATTTATTTAAATGTATTTTTAAATATAACTAAATTTAACTGGTTCATTATGTTTACGCCTACTTATGCTATCCACAGAAAAGGTTGGCTATATAAGAGTGCTATGATAGCATTAAGTCTACCTTTTTGTTCGTTCATAGTAAACGTGACAATAAATAAATACAATACAATACAAGTACCTAACTATCTCCGTAATACAATATGACAATTCATTTTATTGTGTACATGGTACAGAAGTCGGGTGTTATTATATTACAACACGTAATCCATCATTCTGTTGCAGACACGATGCCCGGCGACGCAGACAACGTCCAATAACACTCCATTACACGGGCGACATGGTCAAGTAGCAAGTTTAACTATTGAATTAAACCATTTATATCGTTTGACTGAGTGATTCAGGCAGTCGCACGCGGGAAGTGACTTGCGTCCGAGGAATTTAACAGTAAACGTTCAATAAAAAAATTAAAGTTTATAAAAACAAAAACCCGATCAGCTAAATAATGTTTAAAGAAGAAGAAACAATTTCGAACAACCGGCGGCGTAGTCGCTTGGTGCCCCCATGCAAATTTCAAATTAAAATTTCTTTAAAACCGATATACTGATTGTAATGAAACTTTGTAGCAAGTGTACAATATAGCAAAATATGCCGTGCTAAAGGCCGACAGGCCCGCCGCCTCTCACCTTGGCACGGTACTTCTACCCATTCATGCGTAGGTAGTAACTTACGAAATGTGGTGGTCGGTGTTGTGCTGTAATTTACCGGAGTTCTTGCATCACAACGCCGATTTATCTGCTTACCCCGATTGTCGGGATTCAACATGAGTGATATGTATATGTGTATGTATGCACAATATAATTTTTCGTTATATATTGTCACGAAATAATTAAAGTAATTCCATAATTTGCATCTTAATATAATATCGCAAACGGGAATATTAAAATCAACTTTTTTTCAAAATATACTACATAATTATATAGAAATACTGTATTGTATGCTTACTATAATTTCGAGTTCTGCATAATGTGCAAAAAGGTTCATTACAATCGCTAATCCGTTTAAAAAAAAAATTATTTGAAATTTGTATGAATGCAAACTTGAAGAGGTCTTTAAATTGATGCCAAAATCATTTAAATCTTCGTTCTTGTATTTAAGGGACATAAAAATGTGTATGTACACACACACACACACACACACACACACATACTCACGTCGACGCTGGAAAGGTAAAATGACTAACCCACCATTAATTAGGTGAACTTCAAAGTTTGAAATTTTTTGGAGAAAATTATATGTTTGTTAAATTTAAACTGTCTCGATAAAATTTATCCAGTTTTTTTTAGGTAATTTTACTGTCTAAATAATAAACACATTTTTTAAATTTTGTTTGGCAAAATTGTATGGGAAATAAAAAAAAATCTCAACCAAAATGAAAAATTCTTTCATATTCGTGTTCAACTCATTGCATGGAGTAACTGGTTTTAATATTCTCCACATGACCGCCGGAGGACACCCTGTATAACTCGTATTCGACAAAAATGGCGTATTACAATTTTTATTTTCCAGCGTCGAGCTTAGACCCAACACATTTATAACACTCCTCATTTCCTAGTCGGATAAAAATAAAAAGCTTAATTTATTTTTCTATTCATTCTGAATTCAGCCAGCTTCATGAAAGAAAAGAATGCAATGCAAAACTACACATTCATTACTCATTCATTAGACTAAAAACTTTGGGTTCCTGAAAAATACGTCGATGTACGTGTGCGATTCGTTTGAATATATTCTCGCTGTAGATATAAGAATCTGCAGGTTCCTAGGTACATAATTTTTTGAATGAATGAATGAATACTTTTTTATTGCACACAAGAAAATTACAGATGGAAAACAGGATAAAAGAAGACAAGGAAATGCAAAGGCGGACTTAACCCTAAAGAGTGTTTCTGCCAGTCAATCTTTGAGTGATGCGAGTATAAGTATAGAATAATAATAATATAATATCTTGCTTTTCTCGTGAAAACTAAGCGGAATTTGGGAAAAGTGTCTGAAATTTATCTGTGGAAAAACCTGTATTATTTTTAGTTTACTTTGCATGGTAAATAGTCCCATTGAAGCCAATTTACATAAAGTGTGAGTGTTACCAATGGGTTTGGAATCGGTCGGTACCAATAAACAATACTTTCGCGTTGGTATAGTGTTGGTTAGGTCTCTTCGGACGTTTTCCTTCGGCACAGCATCTTGTATTCCATGCTATGATAATACACTATCATAATAGTCAGCTGTTCATGAAGCGCTTGTCTCTTTCTCTTCGGCAGTCACCGCTTTGAAACTAATACAAAATGTTGTTAAATATAAAACTTTCTGAAATTTGCTCGTGTCTATTACATTGTTTTCAAATCTTGTCTAATTCTAAAGAGATGAAATTACTTTTTTTTTTATTGAGAGCGCGACATATGGCGCCGAGCCACCCAGAAGGAGACTAACGACGCCCATGGACATTCTGTTTTAGCGGGGGTTGCGAATGCCATGCAGGCCTGACAGGTGCCTATTCACGCCCCTCTTACGGAACTCGAGACTCTACATGGAGGGAAATATGTGGGCAGTTGGAGCGTTCCAGAGTTTGTCGGTTCTGTAGACGAAAGATCTGTAGGACCGATTCGTACGCATCCGCGGTAGATCCATCGTGTAGGGATACAATCCCTGCCCGGTACGCCTAGTGCGAAGGTGGAAAGGGGACGGCGAGATCGCGTTAAACAGCTCCTCCGAGCACTCCCAGGAACACAGAAGCACTTCAGTAAACGTCGACAGGCTTACCGCAACGATTATCTAAAGATACGTTGGGGTCCTTGATAAACGACAAAGCATGGGACCGGATCACCGTAACACCGTCTTACTTAGAAGTCTCAGCAAGTCCATCAATGCATCCGTCTCGACATACATCGAGAAAATATAATGATGGTTGAGCGCGTAATAGAGGAGAACCGAGGCCCTCTCTTCCCTCTCTATTGGCTCCAACCAAATATCGAAACTCGAACGGGCGGATGGACAAATAACTGCAATGTGACAGGAGATACTTGAGGCGGTGGAGGATTTCTATGGCAAATTGTACACATCTGTGATACTGAGTATCGCACTATCGCCGTTAAGTATGATCTTAACGGCGACAACATACGGTTGATACTCAATCGATGTAGACTACTTCGAACACTGAGTGAGCGAAAATAAGATCCAGATGAATACGGCAACAAATTGAAGAGAACACGTCAGGGTCCGGGTGGCGAAGTTAGTACCGCAGTGGCAGATGGGGCCAAAGGCCCCGGGTTCAAACCCCGGTTCGGACATTTTCTTTATTTGTTTTTCCTTATTTTTCTGATTAAGATTCAGTAAGCGACTTGCATGCTAAAGGAAAAAAAAAATCATTAGAAATCTCAGAAGTAGTTTCTAGTGTCGTGTATGTTAAGTATGATCTTAACAGCGACAACATACGGTTGGTAATCAATCGATGTAGACTACTTCGAACGCTGAGTGAGTGTTAAGAAAATCCAGATGAATATCTAATTTTTTGTTCTCCCATCCGGACTTATCCAGGTTCACTTACGCTTCTCCTTTTTACATAAGAAGGTGTTCATGGCCTGAAGCCGGCTGACCTCGAGATAGTTAACTAGCATCTGTCCGCGTGGGTTCCGTACACCGAGGCTGAATCGGCCCACTGCTGCACTGTCTCCATCCAGAGGTTTGCCTATTTTGCCATTAAAATCTCCCATCACGTACTGGAAATGGGCCGTTTTACGTCTAAGGCTTTAGTAACCAGTTACATCATCGTAAACCGCTCCCCCTCGTCATAAGCATGTGAACTTGTCGGAGAGTATACCTGAATCACCTTCAGCAGATATGTTTCAGTCAGGCTGATGATGATGTAGGCCACTCTGTCCGACACACTGTTGATTTCGATTATGCGGGTCACGAGAATTCACTCCACCATTCGATTATTGGGGATCTCCTCTGAAGTAGAGCAGATTTCCCGAGTGTAGCACTTCAGTCTCTTCCCCCTTTCGTCTGACTTTGTTAAGACCGAGGATGCCCCATTTAATATGGGACAGTTATTGTTCAAGCTCGGCCAGTCTTGCGTGTGTTCTCAGAGTCCGTGTATTTAGGGTAATTATATTTATTTGGGTGTGGCGGCCAAGTCCATCCCGGTGATTCTTAGCACCCTTCGCCCCGCCGTAACCAAGACCGCCGCCACAATGATCCGGAATAGCGGGGCCGCCGAGATTAAGGCCCGTGAGTTTTTCGTGTTCTTCATCGGAGGTTTTTAGCCATAAAACGTCCCACTGGCTAGGTGTCTGGGCGAGTCTTCCGCTCTTGTTAGCCCTGGGGTTGTAATTGGCGGATTACAAGCCACAAACTTGGGATTGTAATCGCCGATTAAAATCCCAGGTTTCCAGGTCGCCCCGCTTGGAGGTAAGGGTCGGAATGGGACCTGCAACTCTTCCCCATTTCTCTTGGCAAATCGTTTAATTGTCCAGAATTAACAGAAGTCCAGTTGCAGATCCCGTTTGCACCCCGTGCTATCATTATCGTGCTACAAGATTAAATTTTATAAGGTGCATTTTTAGGCCGACACCAAATAAGTGCCACAGCTCATTATAGTAAAATAAGAAAAATAATAAATTAATTATTTCGGAACTAAAATGTTTTCACTTTCTGGCAACATCTAATGTAACCTCTCTGTTCTATGTGTAGTCGACTGTCGGTCCGCCAAATTAGTTGGTTGGAGTTGGAGTATATATTATATAAGTATTTGACTTGATCCCAGTGTGAAGGAAGCCATACGTGCGACTATGTGTATATATATGTATATGTATGAGTCGCTTCGCAAGTACTTGCGGTCCGTCTAGAGACCGGTCTATAGTAATCGTTTTTGAGCTGCACATAGAATATACGCTTGTGATTTACAATCAGCAGACTGCACATAGACAAACTTATCTTGGCAGTATCTTAGCTAGGTACTTCCGGTAGCAATAGTGCGGGCTCGTTATATGCTATTTCAAGATGGCGGTGGGTTCGGGGTATGTAAAGTTAAATAGGTAGGTCAGTAATTTGTGTTGCTATGTGAACGATGGTAGCGCCCTTATTTATTTTTAACTTTTTTGTGATGCACTGTATACGTAAGTATTTGACTTGATCCCAGTGTGAAGGAAGCCTTACGTGCGACTACACTGACATTCCACCTAGGGGGATCCGGTCAGCGGATCCAGGCGTCCTCGCTGGATAATTTTGTGGAAACAAAACCGCATCAAGGTTGGCGTGTTTTTTGCGTTATTAGCTAACAAAAATTACGTCAGAATAAAGCACACTTATAGGGAGCCGACATCCCTACGAAATTGCAGTGGTGCTAGATGGCGGGACACTTCAGGGTCATCAACTAGTCGGAGTTTATTGGCAGTTCTTCATCATCATCATCAGAGTCGTCCGTCGAGAGCATCCGTCGAGTACTGAACACACGCCTGTCCAACCCTCCCGGCGCTCGGTAGCACGAATCGTTTGCCGGATTTCGTCGTCCCACCGGGCGAATGTTCTTCCCACACTTCGCTTACCTGTCCAAGGTCGTCAGTGTAGGACACGAGTGCTTCAAGGGCCGTCATCCCTGCAGCTCACGTGTCGTGCCCACTGCCATTTGAGATTTGCCACCCGGTGTACAATATAAAATAATATAATAATATATTGTGTTAGATTGGCCGAGCGGGCAAGAGCACGCCTCTCAAGAGGGAGGTGCGGGATCGATACCCACTGAGAGCACAATATTTACAACGTTAAAATTTGTGCTAAATTGCCGCTGACACTTCGTTGAAGGAAAACATCGCGAGGAAACCCAATTCCAAGCCGGTTGGTCACCGTGGAAGTGTGTGACTAAATCATATCGTGTCATGTAAAATGGAGAGGCCTGCACCGAGCAGTAGGCCGAATATAATTGCTGTAAAAGAAGAAAAGAGAAAAAAGTACAATGCCTACTACTTTAACTTAGATACTTTACTACTTTCTTCATTCGAACCTTATCTTGTAGAGATATTGTCAGCATGGCTCGATGGGCGGCACGGAGCTCATCTGTACGTCATGACCGGGATTATGACCGCTTAACCGTAGACGCTGCTGGTCGTGGTTCGGATTCCACGTTAAACAGTAGGTCCCTTCCCTCTCCTTACATGGTGGTAAGGTTAAACCCGCCCGGGTTGGTACCACCGCACTGAATGAAGGTC
>WYDE02107945.1:0-11576 GCA_009867175.2 Adela reaumurella
GGGAAGCACTGACATGGCACCTAGTTCACCCGGTGTTATGGGCTCACATCTCGGATTGTAGATGATGTAGCCAATCCGTGTCAGTTTCAATAAAAAAAAAAAATAATAAAAAATTCCGTTTTGGCGCACCGTTTACATTAGTATTGTACTTATAGATATTTTTTTCTTTCAATTTTTTTTAAGTGTTATTTATGCCGGTTCCGACTTTGTCAATCCCATAGTGACTTTAAATGTGAATTATTTTCAGTCTATCGTTCACTCCTAAGAGCAACTAATAGCCTGAAAAACTTTATCACCTCTTCAAATTGTTCGGAGTTCGGATTGGCCAAAAACAGATTAAGTCTGTCAGTTTTGAGAGAGTTCTGCAGATCCTGTCGTAGCTCTTCGTTCCTGGCACACTCTTCTGATTTGAAAATTGAAAGAAATTGATCTTCTGCATTATTACACGCAGTGCAGTTGGGAGAGTCAAGTTTCTTCATAAGATATATCCCAATCCATTCAATGAGCTGTGCCCGGAACGAAGTCTAAGCCTTATTACAGTACCAATAGATGGTAGAAGCAATGGCACGAGAGTATTAATTTAGCCGTTTTTTTTACAGCTATGAGATTCGCCATGGTTTCAGTCAAAACTGGATTAGCGCATTTCCTGAAAAGGTTCAAAGTGGAGCCTTGTGCCAAGACAAGTTCTAAGCCAGTTTTTGGTCCAGGAAAATTTACTATCAATGCGGAAGGAGGCATACAGCTCTCTGTCAAGAGAAGGTCTTGACCTTTCTGCAAATCTATATCTATAAAGGAGCATGTCCTGCCTGACTGACCGATTCATCAACGCCCAGCCCAAACCGCCAGATCTTGAAAGTTGAAATTTGGAAAAATGATTCTTTGATGGTGTACGCTTCCACAATGTCGGGATTTTACCAAATTCCTCACCAAAGAGGGAAGAATGGGGAAAAAGTGAATTTCACATTTTTGAAATTATATCTTAATTATCGACTTGTATTTTTCTATAAAATTTTAATAATATTCATTCCAATAAAAGTAATTTCAGGATTTTTCCTATCAAACTTCTAAAAGAAAAACTCTCTAGCCTATAAACTATTATATGCAAAAAATCAGGTTGACCCGTTGCCTCATTTCTGCAGTCAGCAGAAAGTCCACGCGGACCGAAGTCACGGGCAAAAGCAAGTATGTCAGAAACCTTCGCCTTTGTAACATGTGGGGCCGGTACTTAAAAGAATAACCTCACTGCATCTCTTCCAATGCATGTCGTAGAAGGCGACTAAGGGATAAGAACAAGTGCCATTCTAAAGGGCGACAGGCTCGCCACCTCTCACCTTGGCACGGTACTTTAAGCGTGTCATGCAGTAGGTGGGTCTTCGTGCCTTACATGCTGCTTGATATCTTGTCCGAACATCTTGCGAAGGTAAGTTACCGGTGTTCTTGCAGCACAACGCTGGCTTACCCCGATTGTCGGGATTCTGCGTGAATGATATGCATGTAACATCAAGTAGGTAAATAAATAAATATAGACTTTTCTGCTTAGCAGAAGGCGGACTTATTGGCGGAGGCATTCTCATCCAGTCTACCTTTATACACTACAACATATTCCTATTGCTAGTATATAGTTTTCCTCACGGTGTTTTCCTTCAATTGTGTGAATGGGTGCATTTTGCACACAAATTTTACCCGAGATCTTAAAATCTGGAAACATTTTGCGCATACCAGGTATCGAACCCACGACCTCTTGAGTAAGAGGCGTGCGCTAACTAACTAGGCTACTCCTCAACCAAAATGAGTAGGGAATTGTAAATTTTACAAATTATCGCAGACAAAGTGAATAAATGAATAACTTTTAAACTTCGACACAAAAACAATATTTTCTTAAACCACATACGAGTACATACGACATTCACCAGCGTTTAATGATCCACTGCTGGACATACGCCTCTCCAATGTTTTCCAACCATCCCGGCACTCGGTAACACGACTCCATCGTTTGTCCGCGACGTACCAGACGTCATCGTCCCACATGACGGGTAGTCTTCCCACACTTCGCTTTCCTGGTCTATGGACGTCAGTATTATAATTATAAATCTTTTAAAAACTCTTTGCACATGTATTATTTATCATCCATAATTTAACAACCTTTTACGTACCGAAATATGATTGTTTCCCAGAAAAAATTACAAAGTGTATATGTTGTCTAAGTATTTATGTAGCATTGGTGTATTTTGATCTGTATTCACATGTTATTTAAACGTAATTAGTATATTTATTGGTATATAGTTTTGTAGTATATATATGTATATATATTTATGTGCACATATTTGTATTTCTTTTATATTAATTTTATTTAATAAAAAACTTACCGACTTTCTTGCACGCCTTCATGCATTCTGCCACATCCCAAAGGTTGTAAAAACTTTTGTAACTTTTATTTAATAATTGAGTACATAAAGAATACATACAATACAATACAAATCTGAGCCTTTTTGTAAATTGTTACATTCAACTGGAACTTTCAAGGGAACCCACTGCTTAAAGGTTTTGGCTAACTTGTAAGGAATAATAAAAAAAAATCATTAAACACATTAATAATGAAAAGTGAATGTGATTTATGCAGCTCACTTCGTCTAGTTTATGTGATAAGTGTTTCTTAAAATTTTTATGCATTAAATTTATAAAGAAGTTATTTTGTGAAATTGAACATCAATATTATTTATTCTAAATGAAACCAACTGTCCCTTGATTCTTGATAGAGTTTGCTATAGGCCCCAAGCTAGCTTAATCCGCCACTGGCGCCGCGTGACACTTCCGGCGCGGGTGTGGGGTTATGAGGTGACCTGACGAGATTATTGGAAATCACTTGACGCATACTCTGCCACGAGCCGACTCAGCATAGACAGGTCGAGTACTTAAGAGCGGAGGTTGCAAAATCGACCTTGGAATTGATGTTTTCCCAACCCTTAAACGTAGTCCGATTTGTATAATGTTTTGTTTGTTTTAATAAGGATAGTCCAATCTACGTACATGTCACTTTTTTAATTAGATAAATATAACATATCGGAGATAAATTCAAATAAGTTTTTCATACAAAAAATTGAAATTTTTAAATTTTAGTTTCATTATGCTTTATTAAATCATTGCTAAAGCATATCAAAACATAAAATTAACAGGTACGTAGACTAGATACTCCTTATTACAACAGTAAAAAAATTATAAAAATCGGACGAGGTTTAGGGGTTGGGAAAACGTAAATTCCGAAAGACGTATTTATATGGAGAAAATCAACCTCTGTCTCGTCTTAAGCGTTGCCTATCCTGTCCTATACACCGCGACAAGTCGCGCGCCGAGCCGGACACCTGCACACCGCATCTCATCATCGCACCTTGTTGATGGTACGTTGTTGATGGGCAAAAAAATAAAATAAAATAAAAAATAAATATAGACTTTTCTGCTTAGCAGAGGACTTATTGTCGGAGGCAATCCCTTCCAGTCAACCTTTATACATTACAACAACACATTCGTATTGTTAGTGTATAGGTTACCTCACGGTGTTTTCTTTCACCGGGGTGCATTGTAATTCTGCACACAAATGTTAACTGACACTTTAAAATCCGGAAAATATGTGCGCATACCAGGTATCGAACCCACGACCTCTCGAGTAAGGGGCGTGCGCTCACCAACTAGGTAAACATGTGTTATATGTAGCTTTAAATTAAATAAAAAAATGTAAACTTTTCTGCTAAACATAATATAATGCATTTTGTAGGTTTTTATTATCCATCATCATCAGCGTTTAACCGTCCACTGCTGGACATATGCCTCTCTAATTTGTTTCCAATCCTCCCGGCGCTCGGCAACACGAATCCATCGTTTGTTCGCAACGTACCTGATGCTGTCGTCCCACCTGGCGGGTGGTCTTCCCACACTTCTACCTGTTCAAGGTCGCCAGTGTAGGACGCGCGTGCTCAAACGGCCGTCATCCCTGCGGCTCACGTGTCCAGCCCACTGCCATTTTAGCTTAGCCACCCGGTGTAATATGCACTACTTTCTTCGTTTCGCATCTTATTTCGTAGCAATATTCCCAGCATGGCTCGCTCCATGGCTCGCTGGGCGACACGGAGCTTTTGGGCTATGCCAGCCTTTAGAGCCCACGTTTCAAATCCGTACGTCATAACCGGAAGTACGCACTCGTCGTATATCCTGGTCTTGAGATTTTGCGGCAGTACAGATAATTTTAGGACTAATATTAGTGTTCCGAAGGCAGCCCAACCTCGTTGAATGCGTCTTTCTACCTCCTTGAGTTTACCTGGTCGATCTAACCGAGGTAAACGTACTCCTCCACCTTGTTCGAGTGTTTCGCCATCGATATGACTCGGGTTGCGGAGTAGCCTAGGTGGTGAGCGCACGCCTCTTTCTCGAGAGGTCGTGGGTTCGAGACCTTGTATGCCCACAATTTTTCCTTATTTTAAAATCTCGGTTCAAATTTGTGTGCAAAATTACGATGCACCCCGGTGAAGGAAAACACTGTGAGGAAACCTATAAGTACATTAACAATACGAAAGTGTTCTAGTGTATACAGATTGACAGGAAGAGATTGCCTCCGGCAATAAGTCCGCATGTTGCTAAGCAGAAGCGTCTACATTTATGATTATTTGTAGATTTGTATTAGTTTGTAGTTTATTTAGGCTGTGTTTGCTTTAGGTGAATTTTATTTTTAGTTTAATTTATTCATGTAATATGATATGAATAAATTATGTATTACGGGATAATTAGACTAGAACAGAATATATAATTTTTTATAAAACTTTATTTCAAATAAAATACTTAAAAATAATTAAAGCTAGTCCTAAAAATAACCTAAACTATAACTATAAAAATAAACCTACCTAAAAATAAAAATAGTCATCCATGGGGAAGCGTGACTGAAGCGGCGTTCCCCCTCTGGATCGGCAGGCTAATCCGCTGCTTGAAGTAGGTACGATCGGGCACTGCGGTCCCCAGCCAGACGCATCAATTAGTAATTTTCCGAGTTTCTTGGAGAAACTGATCGCGTCTGAGCACCATGCCCAAAGATTTTCTACAGCAAAGGTCAAAAACTCGTAGTCGTTCTTGAGTTCGTTATAATATTAATGTTTTACCGTTTGGGCCTTTGCTGCAGCGAAGCCGGCCACCCGAAACGAGCCGCCATGTGACTGGGGGCGAAGGTGTTCGTACACGTCGCATCCCACAATAATATAGAATACAATAAGATCAGGCCTACTACCGGCGTAATATCACTCGAGTGAGTGAAGAGATTTCAGCCAATCGTATGCGTTAACGCACTCGAGATCACTCGATACGGCCAGTCTGATTGGTTGAAATCGAGGCGATGTCTCTTCACTCGCTCATGTGATAATAGCGTGGTAGACCCCCAGCCCAGATGAGATACGCACGAGTGACAGATTATCCAGTCGTGCAAGAAGACGCCTCGCAAACGGGAGGGAGCCCTTTATACTAACTAAACCTACCCTAAAAAGCAATACGAAGTGTCTTGCCGGTTCTTCTTCATGGGATTAATCGGATCTGATGTAAAGTGTAATATTTTTACAAATTCAAGTGTAGTGTGCTACCATAAGAATGTTGAATAAAGAACTAAGAACGACCTATAAATATACATTCAGTCAAAAAAGTATCGGGAATTATAATTTAATTGAAATTCCACATTCAAATCAAATATTTAGTTTTTGTTGTTAAGTTGGCACAACTGTTTTCGATTCTGGCGCGGAGTTTGAGCACTAACTGTCATTCATTTAGTTTGTTTACAGTGCTCGATTTTGTGAGTTCGTGTCAGGTGTGTTTTGCGATTTTTAAAATGGATAAAAGCACTGTAACAAAGAGTTTATCCCAAATTTTGAATCTCAAATGGAATTTCGTGTTCCAAGTTGCTGAAAATGTTACAGAAAGCTTACGGTGAATCGACCTTATCAAAAACACGTGCATATGAGTTGCTGTGAGTGTACAGTGCATTCAAAAGCGGCCGTGATGTGGTGGACGATTTGTCTCGCTCGTCCGCCATCAACGTCTTCAACTGAAATTTACACCGTTAAAGTGAAGGAAATGGCGACTGAAAATCTTCATTCAAGTTTGAGAGAGATAGCCGCTGAACTGTCTGTGTCTCACGAATCGATTCGTACCATTTTAAACACGGACTAGGTACCCTAATGGACCTGACAAGCGCCGCTCTATGTATGGGAACCGGGCTCGCCAAAAGGAAGGATATGCCATCTTTCATAGAAGGTATTACCTTCTATGACATCTTTAGTAACTCCTGACGATTTTGTATTGTTTGGGCACGTGATAACGGCACAAATCGTCATCCTGCAGGAGATGTTGCCGGAGTTACGCGCCTTCAGCGAGAGTGAGAGATAGTCGTATTTTAACTATCTCGCGGTTGAGCTGACTAGTACGGGAAGCGTTCCGGTGTCGGGTCCTTTAGTGTAAATAGTCCGTGGTCTAGATTATTGAAAACCAGCCAAAAAATCACTTACAAAATCGCACAAATTTTAATGTTATTAAAGTTTTAAAATAATGATAATTTTTTTTTATGATGGCGAATAGTCATATCATCTTTTTATATGCCGAACTAGCCCCGGGTATCTATATAGAACTCTTGACATTAACTCGCTCGACGGTGGGTCCCACGATGTAGAGTCTAAAAGTACTGTTCTGTTGGTGAGAGCCGACGATGTTGGGGTGTCGATGAATAGAATTCCGGATTCCGGTGTCCCAAAATCTGGTTTTTTCCTCGAAGTCACATAGTACTATGTTTAGTGTCGGAAATCATGCACTCCACAAATGACCCGCACTTTCGATTTTTTTTTCCAATTTCATAAATTTAACAGTAGGCAATACAACATTTGAACGTTTTTCAGTTTGTATAATACGAAATCAACCCGAAATTGACCCAAAAAATATTTTTTTGAAATTTTTTTCCCCATAGGGACGTGACAATTTTGGTTCTATATTGATATTTTTCTTCAATTGGAAACCGTGGCTTGGCTTTCTAAGTTGTCCGCATATTACTACAGCGCAATCTTTGGATTTTTAGAGAACGTATTCCAAACAAAACTTTCGGCGGCCGGTTTTTCCGATTATAGGTAGCAAAATATTTCAAAAGTTTTTTTCATAATTTATAGCCTTTCTTGTAGTTACGTAGGCGCCATATTGTTTCCTTTTAGTGGCATTATTTTATTATTACTTTACTACGTCATCGGGACGACGCGCTGTCGGGTTTGTTTAATTTCAATGGTGCTTTGGTAATTTAATTTATTTTATTTGGGAGGTAACCTACTCTTCCCAAAAAAATTCATTTCTTCCTTTCTTTGTAGCCTGTTTATTCGCCCTACTGCTGGGTACAGGCCTCCCCTATAATATGATATGGGAGAATTTAGTCATACTTACACGGTGACCAACTGGCTTAGAAGTGAATTTCCTCACGATGTTTTCCTTCACCTGAGTATTAAAGTTGGCTGACATTGATGTTCAAGTACAGAGACATTGATGTCCAAACTAGATGAAGAAGAAGTTTTTTGTTTCCATAGCGATATTATGTTTGGTTTTTGTTGTTATTTATTGCGGTACTTGCATCTGTTTTAGTGAAAAAAACTGTTTTTATTAATTTCTGAATGTTCGATCACACAGTCTAGTAGCTATTTCAGGACAAATTCTAAAGTTATAAGTAATGTGGCCCCAGTGGTAATCAAACCCGCAGCACCCGCTTGAGAGGTGTGCCCTAGCCCGCCTGGGAAATGATTCTCGTCATAAATTGAACCGAATAATTTCAGTTGATACTATAGTGTACTGTATACTGTGTGTATAGTGACTACTCGCCCGATTTGAATGTTCGTGAATGTTCGTGTGCGTACCAATTTTAAATTTATTTTTTTAATTTTAAGATGGAGAGATTTACTGCCTTATAGTTGGAGATTCTAAACATACCTTTGCACCGATGGACGAACTGTATGAATTGAGTATGCAGTTTTGTTTTATGTTATTTTAATATTGCCATTTATTGTAATATATGTAATAAGTTGGTTCTCGTGATGTGGTATTTTTAATTCACTTATAATTAAAAATACTAAGAGGATAAAATTGTATGCTTAAACATTGTCCTAAATACCATGAATTTTTAAAGTTTCTACCTTTGTCGAATATCTTACTTAAAGCGTAGAATTTTTTTGTCTAAAATAAGTTGACTTTTTATTTCTATAAATAGGTACCTGCTTACCGCCGTGGCTCCGCCGCCGCCGCCATGCGCCAGTAGCAATTTATCAATATCGATATTTATTCTCATATGGACATCCCTATCTGGTAATGGACTGAATTTGAATGGGTCTGTGGACATGTGGCTATAAATGCTACAAAATGTAGGAAATTTGCTTGTGTTGGAGTTCGATATCTTTAAAGCTTATGTGTAAATGATCTCTGCATTGCTAGTGTTGGCAGACCTTCCGCTTTTCCGCTTTTTCTTCCGCTTTTTGACAATAAATCTGCTTTCCGCCTTTTGCCAGGGCGGATCCGCTTTTGCAGAAATCATTATATTTTTAAATGTCAAAGATTACAATAGTTTGCTTAGTTCTAAATGAACCACCCTGACGATTTTGATTGTCTTCTCCCCAATATTTGATAAACATTTCGGGTTCGCTTCACTCGCCCAATGATTTAAAAGATTGCATACAATGCAGTGGTTTACACCTCCTTCCAAACGCACTAGCCTTATGATGTTAACTTATAAACTTCTCCCGAATAGGTAGGTATTTCATAAAAAAAATAATAAGTATAATTACGTTACGTTACGTACGTTACAGTTTATTTCCTTCCAAAGGTGTCGCCCATTATTTTGACCTACTCTGGCTACGTGAATGTGACGACAGAGATTATAAGAATTATATAGGTATATAATTCCTATAAGATATCTCAAATTATAAATTTGTAATTTTTAAGGTGACTATGAAAAAAAATTATAGCCTGGCTGGTCTAATGTTGTTCGTTCTTTGTGTAAAATCAGGGTTTCCGTTTTTTTGTCGAAAATTCGCTTTTTTCAAACTCGAATTCTCCTTTTTATAAATTTCATCTGGCAACGCTGCATTGCATACAAGACAAGTCAGATCATTCACACGGATCTCCTTCGTTTCCGTCAAAGAAAATAATGGAAATTTAGGTCGACTGCTGCAGCTGGCGTGTGACCGTTCCTGTGCGCCTGGCAGGCGAACAACGGCGGGCTGTCAGGGAGACCGTCGCAGGCGGGTAAGCATTACCTAGGCACCGTTGTGCACTTACCATATTTGACCATGTCTGCTTCAGAACTTTCTTTGCATAAACTTGGCCCGTAATGCAATGCGCGACACTACTTATTTATAATTAGGCTTAGGTTATGTATGTTTACTCCTGTTTATGTAGATTTTTTTAGAACGAAATTATTCGAGCGAGTGTGAGTGGAAGGGTCGCCTTAGACGTGTGTACCTAGAACAAATCGAGCATTTGCTCAAAAAGGGTCAGGTGCGCAGTACCTGTAACTTACGAGCATGTATGAAGAACATTATGAGAGGTCAAGAAGCGGCAGAGGTGTGTCAGGATCGTGGCACGTGGAGATCCGTTGTCTCTGCCTACCCCACTTTAAGTTCCAACCACGCCAGAAATCATGGAAAAAGTAGAAAAACTCATATTAAATAAATGTTCCTATGTATTCTCCCTCTATTTAAATTTTTTTTTCCATTCGTCATTTATAAAGGGTTTTTAACCGTTCTTCGTCCTCAACAATTTTTCTCCAAATTCGAAAGAAGCAAATAATCGCTGGGAGCTAGGTCTGGAATGTGTACAGTGGTTGGTTGAATTCTTTAAATCCTTTCTCGCCCAGGGCTCGCCTTGAAACTCGCTCAGTGTGCACAGGAGCGTTGTCCTGCAAAAACAGGACTCCTTTCGCCAGTTTGCCTCGCCTTTTCTCGACAACCACTTTACGCACTTTTGTCAACAATGCAGCGCAGTAGTCCCCGTTCGTCGTTGTTTTTTAGGAAGGTAGTTAATAAGCAGAAACCCCTCACAATCCCAAAAAACAGTGGCCATAAGCTTGAATGCCGATTTTCAACTTTGAATTTCCGAGGCGGCTTTTCTCCCTTTTCAATCCACTGCATTGATTCTTGTTTTGACTCTGGATCATACTGTCGGATCCATGTTTCATCAACAGTGACAGTGCTATAAAGAATGTCATCCGGATTATCGCCACAGATGTCCAAAAACTCCTGAAAAGTTTCGACTCGACGCTCTGCAGTAATTGCATTTGTATTCAATGTAAATTTTATTCACTGTTCCACTACATCAAAAAAATAGGTACTGAAAACACTCCTCAATTCTAGGTACACTACCTTGAACAGGGTGCAAAAGGGTCCCCCACTGAACTTACAAAGGCTATTGTTTTGAAAGGGAATAGCATGAAAGGGAACCACCAGATGGCACATCCAACGCCCAAAAGAAAGCGACCTTCCGCACAAAAATAATTCCAAAAATTAGGAGTTCACTAAATTTAACATATATATACGTTCAGTCAGAAAAGTATCGTGAATTGATCATTTAATTCAAATTCCAAATTCAAATTAAATAATTCAATTTTGTAGCTAATTTGGCACAACTGTTTTCTATTCTGGAGCTGAGTTTGAGCACCAACTGTCATTTAGTTTTTTCACAGTGCTCGATTTTGTTAGTTCATGTCAGGTGTCTTTTGCAATTTTTATAAGGATAAAAACATCGAACAAAGAGTGTCTCAAATTTTGCATCGCAAATGTTCCGAGTCTCTGAAAATGTTACAGAAAGCTACGGTGAATCAACCTTATCAAAAACACATGCATATGATTGTTACAGTGCAATCAAAATCAATCGACATGTGGAAGATTTACCTCCCTCCGGTCGGTCATCAATGTCTTCAACTGAAATTAACATCGCTAAAGTGAAGGAAATGGTGACTGAAAATCCTGATTCAAGTTTGAGAGAGATAGTCGCTGAACTTTCTGTGTCTCACGAATCGTTCCACCATTTTAATTGTCATAGATTTATTCGCCAAACGGGAAACTCAAAAAAAAAGGATTTTTTTCCAATTAACTTGAGAATTTGATTATATTTTTCGTTTAGTGCACTATGGGGCTGGAATAGTTACATAAGCAGCTAAAATAAAATAAAGATTAACACTTTAACAGCGGATCACGTCCATTGGACGGCACGACGCTGTCGTGCCAGGACGCGGATCACGTCTTAAGGTGACTGGGAGCACCTGCTAATAATGTCAAATATTAGCAGGTCAAAGCAATCTTACTATTGAAATATCTTTCTAAACAAAATTAAAGGAACAAAAAACTTACATTATCATACATCGGATAAGTAGTCCGCGTGGTATTAGTGGACTACTTATTCAAATAATTACTCGCTTCACTGAAAACCAGCATCCATGAAATTGACATTTTTCGTTACTTTTCTATAAAAATCGAGTCATAATTGATGGCTTTGTGTTTACTTATTGGGCATTCATGTGAAATATTTCGACATTT
>WYDE02108056.1:0-11576 GCA_009867175.2 Adela reaumurella
ATGTTTTCTTAGGTAATTGGTTAAATTTTAGGTATATTAAAGCGCTTCGTACATAATAATAAGACGTACACTTTATATCGAGTCTATTTGCCAGCATATCGGCCAGATCTTTGCAGAAGCCTTCGAACCGATCGTTGCCTTCGAGAATGAGTCCCGGCTGCACCTGCCGCCACATTAGGTAAGGCTCCTCCACCACGGTACTCACGATGTAGGTCTTGTTGTGGTCGTAGTCGGGAGGCGACTGGAGGCGGCGATTCTGCACCGGAGAGGCCACCAGTCCACGCTCGTCCGACCACGTCGCCACCTGTCAATGCAGGCACAAGTGACCTGATTACCACGAGTCACTGCGTTGCTTGCACAGGGATAAGAAGCATTGCACTTTCCTTAGTAAATAGAATATAGGATATAGTCCTAACAGATATACACACCTTCACCATAGTATTGCTAACAGACATTTCCATTACGTGCAGGGTGAAATTATGTCGATGTCCTTTCTCGTCAAAACTAATATCCCCAGTGAGACCTTCAAGCACCGTCTAGAAATAGTCATTTATATTGTATTATTCATCACTTCTTCGTGAATATGTTCACTCCTTAATTATATTTATATGTGAGTTTAAATTTACCACTTACACGCATAACAATTACATTAAATGGGATTTCATGTTTGTGTATGGGATCCATTGCTACTAGGTTAGAAATTATATAAATCATTCAATGTACCTTCTTTATTAGTCGCGATATCTTTTCGCCATGCTCAAATGGTGTTATCCACGATTTCGCTGGGTTACAATCTATGACTCGCGTTGTATTTGCACTATGCTGTATCCCCCGACGGGCGCCTCGCAGTAAGTCTGGTTTTTTACGAAAAAGTCGACTTAACGTATCGATAAGCACTTGTACCGCATCGTACATTAGCGCCGCCTGAGCCTAAAATAAATTCAATAAAATTTTTATTATAATGCATTTTGCTACTTATCTCTCTAAATTTTTATAAAATATTGCTTACAGAAATGGTCTCTGTTCCTCGGGTATCAGTTTTCTTCCAGCCTACCATAAAATCTTGAACCATTTTTCGGCTCACGTCGACCATACGAAATCCTGTGATGTTTATAGCACCGAACTCTACGACCTCGCTTTCCCAGCGATCGTCCATAACCTGCGCGTACAGAATCAAAATAAGGTCGTTTGCTCGTGATCACACTAATTTGACCCACGTGCATTGCAGTGCTTTGATTTAGTGCACAAGTACAGTACAACACTACTACACTACAGTACACACTAGTACAACTAGGCCCAACCAGTTTTAAGAAACAAGACGTAAATGACATAAGATGCGTTAGGGGTAAGTTGGAATGGTTTTTCAGTCAGATGAGTACGAGTATATCCATTTTAATTTTCGTTGCTTTGGAAAAATAAACTCTTATACTTTTTAGAAAATGCAATTACCTACGTTAATAAATAGTGAAGATTTCTATATGAACATGAACTTAATTACACAATCCAGCTCGCCGGTATTCAGAAGGGCTAAGTTCGCAAATTTTGAGGGAAAACCGGTGTACTTGCAAAAAAATCGACACTTTACATTGGTGGCAACGCGCTGAAACGGCTAAGGTGGACAAAAATATCCGAAATTACTTCCTCTGAAAATGAAAAACAAAACCGCCGATTGTGTAATTTAGTTTGATTGTCATAACTGTGATTGTCATATAGAAATATTTATTAATGTAATGATAACGTTTTATGAAAAGAATATGAGTGAAGTTTTCCCAACAACAAAAACATTCATTCATTTCGCAACAAGTCTTGAATCAAAAAATCCTAAACTAGATGCATGTTCATCTCACTGAAAAAACATTCGAACCGACAACGGAGCACCTTAAAATATTATTTCATAGATTTCATTTCATGAAAAGTAAATCAGCTCTTCTCTGTTTGCAATAAAACTTAACTCTTCCGACCAGACCAGCGCCATATAAAATTCAGCTTATTCAAAATTCAAGGTTATTTAAAATTAAAATTTAAAAAAATATACTTTTCAACCTGTCACGTTGCGGACTTATTGAGAGATCCAATCTATTCCATCTTGCTCAAGTTCTCAAAGTCCTCGATCAACAGCAGGAACCCGAGAGCTCTTACGCGTTGCTGATGCGCTTCATGTGCGAGATTTCAATCATATTGCTGTCATGTACCAAGCAGATAAGCTGGTGATGGTAGGTTCGCCTCCCCATCATGCCATCACGCACCATTCGCCACCAGCACTTCCTTGGCGACTTGAGTTGTGCAGTTGAGCACGACGCGCTTCTTCCTCCAGCGGTCGAGCTCTTCGAGCAATTGCATGAACCTGAGAGCCTCTGACGCGTTGCTGATGGCCTTTACGTCTAGACCTCGAACACATTGTTGTAATGTACTCACCAAGCGCTGAACAGGTAGTGGTAAATGCGCCTCCAAAGCATAACACCACGCACATGCGTCACCAGTACGCCCTTGCCTGCGCGAGTTGTGCAGTAGAGTAGGACTCGCTTCTTGCTCCAGCGGTCAAACTCCTCAAGCGATTGCAAGAACCCGAGAGCCTCTGACGCGTTGCAGATGCAATTCACGTGCGAGATCTCGAACATATGCATTATTGTACTCACCAAGCCGCTGAGTAGGTAATGGTATGTGCGCCTCCCCAGCATGACATCACGCACATGCGCCACCAGCACTTCCTTGGCGACGCGAGTTGTGCAGTCGAGGACGACGCGCTTCTTGCTCCAGCGGTTAAGCTTCTCGAGCGATTGCAGGAACCCGAGAGCCTCTGACGCATTGCTGATGCGTTTCACGTGCGAGATCTTGAACGCGCTGTTGCCGGGCCGCATTGTCTGGTATAGCTGCTGCAGCCGCAGTAAACCTACATACGATTACAGAATTTTTATTATGATTAGGTGTACGTTTAAACGTATTCCGTTGTATCGATATTGCTTACATACATGCATAATGTGTCAAAGATCTAAAAATATATAAATTTTTATTAAAAATCATATACCCTCTGTTCGAAAAAAAATATTTACAATATTTTGGTGTACAAAATTTTAGAAATTTCGAAAAACGATGCGTTTTAATTACTGAATAGGCCGAAAGATTGTTTCTTTCTCACGATTTGTCGAAATATGAAACAAATTCAAAAATTAACAAATTATTAATAGAATATAGCGAATCATCTATGGCGCGAATGTGCACCGAGACTTATAGATGGCGCTAATTTAAGAAGTCAACTCGTAGTCGGGTTTCAGTTTTTATAACTTTACTAGTTATACTATTTACATACGATACCCTACTCTACTACTAACTTAAAGATGCATGAGTGCGTGGCCGGTCGTTAGTTTCTAATGCTTCATAGTTTCGCTCGCTTTGTCATAATGTAAGTGTAATATCCGCGAAAAGATTGAAGACATAGTGTGAAGTGAGTAGACGAGGGTTGACGTATGGGTAATGAAGGTGTTATCGCGAAGATTTACGTCGCATTTGGCCAAGTTCCGCGTCCAAACGGTCACTGTACCTATCTACTGCACCCTATGCTTAAATATCAAAAGAAATAATGGTATGTACATAGGTATTCATTTTCCGTAATACACAACTTAATCCATATTAAGTAATTCGTTAACTTTTCCGTAATATAGTTGTAATATGGTATGCCACTTATACGTAAAATATTGTACGATAAATTTTCAATATCCTGAGTAATTTCTTAGTTTTCCACATATTTTAACTATATTGAACTTGAGACTCATCTCTATCTGCCAAAGCGTGCAAAGTTTTTCTCCATCCTAGAACCCCCAGTTCAGTATGTTCAGTTCAGTAATCCGCTCTCTGCTCCAGATTATCAACTTTGGCAAAAAGCCCAAGCAGAGCTTTTATGCACTTGTCGTGAGCAAATTACAATGCACGTAGACTTTCTCATTTGCTTACCATATGTAGATACGTTATATAGATGCAGGAACGTTATTCTTATCGTTATCACGCAAAAGTATCAGTATCGTAGCGACAGATAAATACTATATTTTAGGCAGACAGGACAGGCTGTAGGCATATTATGAGTTTTCTGTGCCTATTACGCGTGCATTGTACACGTACATTGTATTGAAAAATATTTGGTGTATAATATAATATAATATTTATAAAGATAGGATCATAGATTACTAATTGATAGGGCGAAGGATAAATCTGCAAGAGTAAAGAGAATAATGTATTGTACAATCGGCAATCGTTGTTGTGCTGCAACAACTCCGGTAAATAACAGAACAACCACAAGGCATGAACACCCACCTACAACATCACTTGTTAGAGGTACCGTGCCAAGGTGAGAGGTGGCGAGCCAGTCGCCCTTTAGTACGGAATCTTGTACTTATCCCTTAATCGCCTTTTACGATCATTTGCAGTGGGGTTATTCTTTTAAGTACGTAATAATATTAACATTACAGGAAATTGACATATACAATGAATGAGCCTGATAGGACATCCTACATCAGGCGTCGTAGTTTGGCATAAATATTTATTTTGTTTCATGAAAAGTTTAGAAACAATTAAAGAATTGGTGCAACTCAGCGGCCACCACGGACATTGGAACATTTACGGGGGCTGCGAAATACTGCATTACACTTGAAAACATGCGTACGGAATCCCCAGACTAGACCCGCCGGACAAAGTAGGTAATTTTTTAAGGAATAGGTAAGTTCGGAGTACCCGTTCGGCGCGCAAGTATGAAGCGATGTATGACGTTAGAGGTAACAAATGATAAAAACCTTCGCTTAAACCAATGTCCGTCCAATATATTTTATGTCAACAGCGTCTCAAATGGCGCATGATGGTCTCTGCCTACCCATCCTGGAAAAAGCGTGATGGTATGATTTATTGATTGATAACTGTGGATGCCGTGCCGGCGTGACAGGTGCCTTAGTTCGTTTCTCTAGAAAAACATAATGCTGTAGGAAAAATATTGCGGGAGGAATTAATTAAGAATGAGGCAGTACCTACAGAAGATAAAATAATTGTTGGAGCCTTTAAGTCTGCATTTTAGGAAACTCTACAGTTATGGGATGCACTCCCTGTCTGCTACGCGGGGACCGATGGTGAAACGGTCGGAATTCGGAATCCTCCTCGGAGAATTAGCTATTTTAACAGTTTGGCTTTAATGCAACATTTATTACCAGTGCTGACATTGTCTCTTGCAGATACAAAGCTCTTCATAAATATAGATAAAAAAACATCTAACAGAATTATCGAGGGCCTTTCAGAAATATTTATTTGTGTAGATAAGTCGAAAGATCGGAAGGTATTAAGGAAATTACGTAGACTTCAATGCGTTTATCGAGAGATATACAGCAGATAATACGCCGCAAGCAACACCTATTCAGTGTGCGGATCGCGAGAATAAGAACGTGGGAGTCGGTTCGTTCCACGACGACGTGACGCGGCAGCGAATATTAAGGCTCTATTGCGAGCGCGATATTGGAAACGTGACAACTCTGAAGAATGTGGAAATATAAAATTAGATTCAATAAACCACTCACTAAGCAATTACTTCTTTACCCACGACGGAATGGAGAAGCTATATGAGTTTAGGGTGATATGTTGTTTGTTTGTTTGTGTGTGTGTGCACTCGAGTATCCGTGAATGTTGCCACTTATCTCCAAAACGTTTTGACTGATTTAGATACGGGTTACTCTGCAGGTTTCGTAATTCATCACAGATTATTTGTACAAAGGTGTTATGGATTAAACTCGTCCGGGTGCGCTTCATTTACGAATGTTACTATTTATATCCAAAACGGTATTACCCATTTAAAATCGGTTTTCTGGAAAGGGTTTTGTGATTCATCAGGGACTTTTCGTGCATAGGTGTTAATGGAGTTAACTCGACCGGGGGGGCTGGAATAAACATTAGAGAATGTTGCCATTTATCGCTAAAACCGTTAGGCCAATTTAGATACGGTTTTCTGTGAAGGGTTCGTGATTCATCAGCGATTGTTCGTTTATAGGTGTTTTGGTGTTAATTCACCATCGGCGCTGAAATAAACATTAACAAATGTTACTATTTGTCTCCAAATTGGTTTGACCGATTTAGATACGGTTTCCTATTAAGGGTTCCTGATTCATCAGCGATTGTTCATGTATATGTGTTGTGGTGTTAATTCACTGTGGACACTGGAATACACATCAACAAATGTTACTATTTGTCTCAAAAATGGTTTGACCGATTTAGATAGGGTTTTCTGTCAGGGATTTGTTATTCATCGGCGATGGTTCATAGATAGGTTTTATAGTGTTAACTTGCCATAGGGAGCTGCAATAAACATTTTTTGCATGCGGTTTAGGGAGCTGTGCGGGCTGGAGGGGCAAATTCCACTAGATTCAGCGCTGTATTTAAGTCCAGTCCTACGTGCAGTACGTGCTTGTGGCCCCTCAATCACTAAACTTTTAAGTGGTTTTACATCCTGTTCACTGTTGTTCTGTTGTCCTCATAATATCTAGTACAAGCTATGCTCGCGGTTCCACCGTGTTTAGAGTCAAACATGAAGGTTCCAGTTGACCAGTTTTTTATGTGCGCGGAAGATGCTTGCTTCTTGTGAGACTTGCAAGTGACATGACATGGTGACAAAACTGACATGGATGTGGTCATTCATTCAGAAGACACTGAATATTCTGAAACGGCATCACGAAGAAATAAGACTATACGTCAAGATGTTTAGGCTGACATCACTGGTACCAGTAACTGGTTCATTAGGTGATGTAGCCATCCGTGTCAGTTTAAATAAAAAAAAAACCTATGCAACTGCTGTCTGTACCGTCGGGATTTATGTTCGCTTATAACTCGAGAGCTACTCAATCAATTCACATGTGGTTTAAACTGACGTATTCTGTAACAACTGAGGATGATTATAGGCTATATACACACTTGTATTTTCAAAACGTTACAGTGGAAAGAGACAAAATTCCGAAATCCTCATATCCTATGGTTCGCATTAATATGACACAAAAAGATTTCGAATTTGTTTCTATTTCCGGTATAACGCTTTCAGACAATAGGACTGTACCATCGTAGTACTCCTTCTAAGGTCGGAGGAATGAGCAAATATCCGTATCACATAAAACTGGCCAGCTAACTTTAAAGCAATAGACATGTGTTTCTTTTGAATGCCGCTCCTGAGATCTAACCGTGAAAGAAGTCCCTTCTGTGAATTTAAAAAGGTTAGAGTATCTATTTTTATGTATTATTATACTATTTGTAACTGAGTAATTAAGAACTTGTCTGTTTTTATGGATTTTTCGAAATAAAATTTAATGTTTGCATTAAAGCTGAAGACAAAACTATGATTGAAAAATACTTGGCTGTCTGTCATTTTTTATCGCTTATTACTTAACACATTTTTTTTATCGCATTGCTATTTTCGCAGTATTATGCAGTCAACCTGATGTATATCTACTTTATAGATAGAATGACTAGTTTTTATTGTGATATATTGACTAAATTTGACTATTCCACATTCATATTGACTGAATAATTCTGTGAAAATAGCAATACGATCACAAAGTTATTCGTGTTTACCTCTAAGCACGCTTGATAAGCGATTAGTGCGTCTACTGGTCTAACATTACACGATTGAGTGAAGAGGTCTAAACCAATCGTTAACACACTCGACACGGCCAGTCTGATTGGTTGAAATCGTGGCTTTGTCTCTTCACTCACTCGTGTGATAATAGCGCGGTAGATGCACGTATCCAGTTGTAAGACAGTTTATTAAAAATATTTTAAGTATTCAAGTATCTTATTCTCCGCACGCACGAATATAATTTGAGTTTTAAAAGGCAGCCATAGCTGTCGAACGTTTGCTAAGCTCGTAGCTAACGGACGTCTCCGTGACCATGAACAGGACGCTCTTATCAAAACGTCGGCAATCCGATATAGTCGCCGCGGAAGTTTTCAAAATGTTGTTCAGTAACCGCGGTAATTTAAAAAGTATCTTATTCTTCTGCCGGCTTTTGCAAGAATGCGGCAGGAAGAGTAAAGGGACAAGCCAACAATCATTACCGGCTAGCAAATAATGTAGGGAAAAGCGTAACCGAAGCCGACTTAGGCGGGAAGCGAGCCGGTACGTATGGAGGGCGGGCGGGTGGCAGCGTTTCCTGTGATGCATTTAATAGGCCATTTAATAGGGCATTTGACACATACATTAATTGCCCGTCGATGATATTTTACATGTAAGTAGAGAATAACGTCATAATGACTGATCACTCAGGTCAGAATTCAACAAATTATTTATAGTGGATTATATTATTAGTGGATATTGAACCACATATGGCATTCTATCTCCTACGGCATTGCTTCTTCATTCATAAAATTCATTTACCTACCTCGTCAGAGTGTCTCCAATTTTTCTGTGTATGGAAAAAAATTCATCTTTGGACTGTCAATTTAAAATGATTCTAATCATCGTTTTCTGTCTCAGATTAGAGCCAATTTGTATTTCGCGATGATGAAAAAAAGGCCGGATGGCATAAATATTGTGCCATGGAAGCAGGGATGGGTATTGGTCTGGCATGCGACTTGCGTGGACACCCTAGCCCCCAGTCATTTCATGGGCTCCTCTCGGTGGCCGACCACGCTGCGGCCAAGGCAGAGAACTTTAAACACAGCAAATACACCGTTCTTAAAAATAGTGTCGATTTCTGCGCATTTGCCGTGGAGACTCTTGGAGTCTGGAGTCCGGACGCTAAATCTTTTGGTAAACAGCGCTGCTCATTAACGCGTCCGGTGATTTACGTGGCTCTAACTTCTTCAGGCAAAAGATAAGCTTGGCCATTCAGCGGGGAATGCTGCTTCCATCTTGGGAACGACGCCAGCCTTTCCCACGATGGAAGATTTTTATTTGTATTTTCCTTACTTATTGTATAAAAATATTGAATTAATAATAATAAATACCCATGATATGGTAAAATAAAATATATGTATCAATCCTAACCTTGTTTTAAAATTATTTGTAGTTTTCATAGTTGCGGCCAAAGTAAACGACAATTTCTGTTTTGATCAAAATCCATGATCAATATAAACATTTTGTTTAATTCCGAGTCATCATTCATCATGAAGGGATTCTTTAATTATATGCAAAATTACGTGGACGGTCTAATTAATGCTTAGGTTACCCTCATATAAACTCCTTATCCAATGGAGTAGAAGACGGAACAAATAGATGTTGTTGAAGCGCGTTATTACCTGTTCTGCTCGAGCGGTGGCCGCCATTGTTGTTCGTTAGAAGCGCGCACTACGTACCTAGTTAGTATTTTGCAGGCCAGAAGGAATAGTAATCCGGAATGGAGGCAAAGTGATTGCATTGAGCGCAGGACAACGCGACGTTGGCCTATTCATGCTCCTCATTGTTCCCATCGTAATGCTGAGCTGTGCCCATCCCAGCGGTAGCTAGATATATTACCATTTTCTGTGAACAATGCCATGAAGAAGTTCAAAGATATATTAAATTCGAAGTTTGGGTCGAGCTTTGCAATGTATTTTGTCCTAGTAGAGGTTTCTTGTAGGGTTTTTTGTGTTTTCTTTGAGAATTCTATACTGAATTTTACACATACCCTCTTTCTCAATACTAAAGTAACTCAATGCAACACGAAAAAATATATATATATTATATACATAATATGTCTACATTTTTTGTATGACAAGTGCGACATATAAAACGCACTAGACTCACGCAGAGGTGTACCGCCATGTGTACGGCGGAGCCCAACCCACGCCCACCGGCATTAGGGTATATGTTTATTATTAAGGTGTGTATGTCTTCTTCCACAATTACTTTACTACATTTGAGTCCGAAAAACCGTTTTATTAAGGCGAAATTATCGGGTGCGAATAGTTCGAGGGACTAAATAAGTCTTTAACCCGCGAGGTAAACACTGCGCTTTTCATTACGAATACAAGGAAAGTAAAAAGAAAAACATGATTAAGCTAAAGATAAAATTCGAAAATCCGTATAAATATTATGTCTTTTCTATGAAAAGTTTAATAGAAAATCCTTACAAAATACCTATAAATACGTATATATGGCAATGCTACTGCGTGTGGAATCGGTACTTAAAAGAATGAACCCACTGTGAATGAACCCCCCATCTCTTCCCATGCATGTCGTAAAAGGCGACTAAGGGATAAGGACAGAATGTCGTGCTAAAGGGCGACAGGTACGCCACCTCTCACCTTGGCACGGTTCGTCTACCCATTCATGCAGTAGGTGGGTCTTCGTACTTGCTGCTTGATATCTTGTCCGAAAACTTGCGAAATGTGGTGGTCGGTGCTGTGCTGTAATTTACAGGAGTTCTTGCAGCACAACACGGATTACTCTGCTTACCCCGATTGTCGGGATTCAGCGTGAGTGATATGTATGTATATGTATGTACCTATATACAATAAATAAAATAACCCGTACTGAAGCTATACTAACATACATTTATTTTAAGCCGCACACGCGCTGCCCTCGTGACGGCAGAGGTCCACCTGAGTTGAAATTGCCAAGCTAGAAAGTCTAGTTAAGTGTATGTATAGGTATGTACTGACCTCTGGGATAAGGTTTTGGGTAGTTGTGCGGCTGGTACTTGTGCTCGTGCTGCAGCAGAGGCTGCTGGTGGTAGTAGTCGGGCTCGAGGTAGGCGCCGGGCGGGTACTCTGGCGGCTGGTAGGCGCCGTAGGAGGACTCCTCGAGGGCGGGAGCGCCGGAGCCGGCGCTGGGCGGCGTCGACTCCGCGTAACCGCCGTAGCTGCTCTCGCGGCCGCCTCCGCCCGTCGTGTACCCACCTGAAGACAACAGCGCAGCCATCGTAAAGTACCCTGCCATAGCCTCTTACCTTAGTCCACTGTGCAATAGTTTAGGGTAGGTTTATGGTCAGTACGCGCGAACTGTGGCAAAACCGGATAAGTACTGACGCAAAAAAAAACTTTATAAGTTATAAAGTACCCTATTGGAACAGCTTCATTTTATTTTTATAGTAACTGACACAGATGGCTACATCACCAAATGCACCAATTCTTCTGGTACCAGTGATGTCAGCCTAAACACCTTGGTGAGTAATGTAGGTGGTGCCATGTCAGCACTTCTACGCTAAGTAGACCTTCTATAAGAATACAATAATGATTATTTTCACTGAAACGTTTCGTAGACACTTCAAATGCAACAGAGCAAATTGTATATGTAGGTTTGTAAGAAATAACGCTCTACGATGGTAGGAATAAAGTGTAACATGCCTACATAACGGTTCATGAATGGTAGGTAACTTCCATACTGTTAATAGTTAGCGATCCCTATTTATCGATGGTACTTGCACTTGTCTAGCACAGCGATCATAATGTATGTCAAGCTATACTAGACCTAGCAACTAGACCTACTTAATGTTTTTGACAACAGTTTTACCTTGCTCACTTGGATCACGCCCGACCATCGATCACTTGGGGGAAATTTTATAATTAAGGGGCCGCATCGCGAAACTAGGCGTTTTGAGAGTTCGAAACAATTTCTTTCTACAGATTAAGTGGAACGTAGTAAA
>WYDE02108167.1:0-11575 GCA_009867175.2 Adela reaumurella
ACGTGGAGATCCGTTGTCTCTGCCTACCCCACCGGGAAACAGGCGTGACGCTATGTATGTATGTATGTATGTACATAATTAATATAATGTTCACTTGACAAACTTTCATCTCTAAATTCTAAAATTGGCTACTTTTTGTTGAATCACTCTTTTTGGATTCCTAAGCTTACGTTCATCACTCGTACAACACCTATGTGGAAATTTAAAAAATGTTATTGACACGTCTGATAGCTTGATAGATTGATGATATATTGCAGAAAATTCTAAATCTTCAATTTACTGACGATCAA
The DNA here is from genome assembly GCA_009867175.2 of Adela reaumurella. NCBI lineage: Eukaryota > Metazoa > Arthropoda > Insecta > Lepidoptera > Adelidae > Adela > Adela reaumurella. Next base: position 291 of record WYDE02108167.1, read on the forward strand.
TTCGTCCAAGCGACCCTTCCACTGAAAAGTTTTGAAGGTCTCGGTATTCGCCGACTGAAGGACGTGGCGCTTCCGGCTTTCCTCTCCTCCACTCATGCTGTCTCTGGCCTTGTCTCCAACATGATGACAGATCAGAGTTCAGTCATGTTGAAGGATGAGACTTAATTCATATTAAGAGAATGGTTTCGGCTGTAAACTTCGGAATTCTTGCTGACCAGGCGCGTTACAAGGATTCCTGTGAAAGGAATCTGAACCGTGGCTGAATGTACTCCCGTCAAAACATCTAGGAACACGTTTGGATGACAATTGTATGATGGTATGAGTTTTTTTTTATGGAAACTGACACGGCTGGCTACATCACCTAATGCACCAGTTCTTCTAAAGTCTTCTAGAGTGGATCGCTGATTGGGCTGCGACTTTGTGCAGCCGCATAAATATGTATGTGGGACCCAAGTTCAATCGGCCACCATGGGTATCTGCTGCAAGAAAAGCAGCGGTAGATATTCTCGCCATCACTACTTCAACAAAATTCTAAAACGTGCATTCGGCTCAGTCAATGTGCCATCATTTCTTTAGCCCCCCCGCTCTCTGCAAAGACGACGGCAAGCACCCTGATGGGTTGACCCTCGTGCTTTGGTCGCACGGAAGGGCTCTCGTCTGAGATGCTAATTGCTTCGACACAAGCAAGAAAAGCAGGCTGTTGAGACAGCGGCGTTAAAAAAAAAACAAATTGTACGTGTGGATATTAGTTAAAATTATGAAGTTGAAAGCTTTGCCGTGGATACCTTAGGACCCTGGGCAAGGGAAGCCAAAGCCCTTTCGAAAGAGTTAGGTAGGCGTCTGGTGGAGGTATGCGGGGATAAGCGAGGAGGAGCACCTTTGCCCATACAAATACAACGAGGCTTGGCATACAACGAGGTAATACGGCGAGCGTTCTGGGCACATTTCCCTCGTCGGCCCGCATGGATGAGATTTTTTCATAACACATAAAAGTCCGCCATGCGAGTCGTCGTGGATGTGCCCCGGGAAGCTTGTCGCTGGCCCTCTTCACTTTTCCTTGGACCTCATTGCGTTCCTTGTTAATTAGTTTTAAATTTGTATATTTTATTAAGTTTTTGTTAAATTGCAAATTTGTAAAAAAAATTTAAGTAATATTAATTAATTTTAATTATAATGTTATAATGTATTAATTAAATCAACAGAACACAACCTCAATAGAAGAGATGACATTCCTTCTTCTACTGTACGGCCATGACAGTTTCCTACGTAGTATCCTTCTACTACGTAGGTAAGTATGTAGATTGGTCTGTACATTAGTCTGCAGATTGGTATGTTGATTAGTCTGCAGATTGATATTCAGATTTAATATTTATAAATTATTTTATATTTATATATACACGGCACGATCAAAGGGGGAAGCACTGACATGGCACCTAGTTCACCCGGTGTTATGGGCTCACACACGGACGATGTAGGTGATGTAGCCAAACCGTATCAGTTTCAATAAAAAAAAAATATATGTATTTTTAATATTATTCAGATTGCAGATGGGTCTAATGATTGGTCTACAGATTTGTATGAAGATTGGACTGCTGATGGATCTGCAGACTTTTCTGTTGATTAGTCTGCAGATAGGTCTGTTGATAAAGAGTGATCTGTTGACTAGTCTGCAAATTTATATGCAGATAGTTATTCTGATTGATTTGGAGATTGGCCTGTTGATTAGTGTACATATTGGTCTGTCGATTATTCTGCAGATTGTTATGTAGATTTGTCTGCTGAGCAGTCTGCAGATTGGTCTGTTTATTAGTCTGCAGATTGGTCTGCTGATTTGTTGGCAGATTTTTCTGTTGATTAGTCTGCAGGTTGGTCTGTTAATAAATCTTTCGATTGGTCGTTGACTAGTCTGTAGATTGATATGCAGATAGTTATTCTGATTGATCTACAGATTGGCCTGTTGATTAGACTGCAGATTGGTGTGTCGATTAGTCTGCAGATTGCTATGTAGATTTGTCTGCTGAGCAGTCTGCCGATTGGTCTGTTGATAAATCGGTTGATTGGTCTGTAGACTAGTCTGCATATTTGTTAATTGATCTGCTGGTTAGTCTACTAATCTAATAAACTAATAAACAGAATAATGTGTATTAGTTTTCTGATTTGTATCTGCAGTCTGCATTCTGATTGGTATGTGAATTAATTTGCAGATTGATCTGCTACAGATTGGTCTGTTGATTAGTCTGCAGATTGGTCTGTTGATTAGTCTGCAGATTGGTCTGTTGATTAGTCTGCAGATTTTTATGTAGATTTGTCTGCTGAGAAGTCTGCAGATTAACCTGTTGATTAGTCTGCAGTTTGGTTCGCTGATTGGCAGCAAGATTTGTGTCTGCTGATTGGCCTGACGATTAGTCAGCGGAGGTAGAGCCGTGCATGAGATAAATTAATTTGAATACATTACTGCATCGGTCTAATCGGTCACTACGCCGTAAAGTTGGGCAGGACGGGCGAAGTTACCGACAGCGATTTTCTCTTTCCAGTTTGTTACAATTGTACAATATAACAATGTCGATTCTCTTTTATTAAATACGTCTATGACTCTGATGCTAAAGCATGTGTGATATTGTGGCATGTGGTGATTGGTCTGTTGACTAGTCTGCAGATATCAATGCAGATTTGATGTGCTGATTTATGTACAGATTGGTTTACAGATTGTTCTGTTTGATTATTGTGCATATTGGTCTACATATTGGTCTGCAGACTAGTCTGCAGATGGGTGAATCTGCAGAATCAATAGTGATTCTGCAGATTTATCTGCAGATTGGTCTGTAGATTTGTATGTTGATTAGTCTGCAGATTGCTGTGTTGATTAGTTTGAGAATTGGTCTGCAAATTGGTTTATTTGTCTGCAGATCAGTCTGCAGACTGGTCTGCAGATTGGTCTAGAGATTGGTATGTTGATTAGTCTGCAGATAGGTCTGCAGATTGGTCTATTGATAAATCTGCAGATTAGTCTGCAGATTGATCTGTCGATTAGTCTGCAGATTGGTATGTTGATTTGTCTGGAGATTGATATGCAGATCGGTGTGCTGCTTGATCTGCAGATTGTTTTACAGATTGGTCTATTGATTAATCAGCAGATTAGTTAGTCTGCAGATTGATCTGCAGATTGGTCTGCAGATGGGTCTAATGATTCTGCAGATTTATCTGCAGATTGGTCTGTAATTTGGACTGTTGATTAGTCTGCGTATAGTTTTTACAGATTGGTCTATTGATTAATCAGCAGATTGGTCTGTTAATTGATCTGTTGATTATTCTGCAGATTGGTCTACAGATTGGTCTGCAGAGTAGTCTGCAGATGGGTCTAATGATTGTCCAGATTTATCTGCAGATTTTTATGAACATTGGACTGCGGATGGATCTGCAGACTTTTCCGTTGATTAGTCTGCAGATTGGTCTGTTGATAAATCGGTGGTCTGTTGTAGTCAACAGACCTCTCTAATTAATTTTCTGTTTATTACAATTTTTATATTGTGAAGTAACGCTGCAGACGATGCACCAGATAAATTAACTTTGAAAAATACAAAGAAAAATAACTGTCCAACATGTTGTCCGAAGCGGGACCATATGATCAGAGGAGAGCTGATCTGTCAAGAATAAATCTGCTCATGCTTCCCCAAATTTCCATTGGACTTCTCGATAGGCGACGATTTAACCTCGCCATCGGGAGACGCGCTGAGGATGGTTAAAGAAGCTACGCTAGGGAACGCATCCTTAGGAATGTTTCTACTGAAAATAATCGCTAACTTCCGGAGAGTGAAAAAATCCTTCGTGAAGAATGACCCAAAAAATAAGATAATCGCGCCTCGTGATAGCGCGTTCGCCAAAATTATTCGCGTGAACACGCAAGGAATAGAGCATTTAGAACGAACGCCAAAATGCATATGGCGTGAATGACTGGGTAGTCGGCATGAAAGCCGGCGTCAAATACGTACAGCGGGAGCATGCTCCGTTCAAAGATGAGGTGTTTAGCCAAGTGATGACCAACATGTTGGACAGTTATTTTTCTTTGTATTTTTCAAAGTTAATTTATCTGGCGCATCGAATGCAGCGTTACTTCACAATATATAAATTTCTCATCTAAGCTATCTTTTACATTTAGCCCATACACGTCAGGCAACCAATACATGACATTTGTAATTTATAACTCGTGAGCAACGTGCTTTCATTTCTAGATAATGTATTTTTACAACATATGGCAATTGTAACTTATCACTAGTGGGCAATATGCCCTCATTTTCTCATACAAAGTTATTTTTACTTTTAGCAAATAGGCAGTAGTACACAACCGACATCACCAATAGTAATTTATCATGAACTAGAAATAAATGCGATTGTAATTTCTCATCAGCGCAAGCGTTTAATCGCCCACTGCTGTACATACGCCTCTCCAATTTGTTTCAACCGTCCCGGCCCTCGGGAGCACGAATCCATATTTTGCCCGTGACGTACCGAATGTCGTCGTCCCATTCTTTTATCATAAAAAGCTATTTTTACAATTTGCCGGTTGTCCGCAAGTAACATAATGGCAGTTCAAACGTAGCACAGTGAGCAATATGCACAATTGTTTTTTTTTTTTGTAATTGGCAGGCATTCTACAAAAAACTTACCAATAGTGAGCAATATGCTCGTAGTCCCCAGCGAAGAGATCAGTCTTAAAACCAGTGCTCACTATTCGGTCTACCAAGTTGCAATAAACTGTTGTTAACTTTAAAGTTCTAAGATCTAGCCCCTACATTTCTACATATAGCCCGTAAAAATCAGTCCACAAGCAACATATGGCATTTGTAACTTACTATTGCAGTTGGAACTTATCACTAGTAAGCAAGATGCTCTCCTTTTCTGAAACTCAGTTAGGTATTTTTACACTAAGCCGGCAGTCCACAACATACATAATTTGTAACTTATCATGGTTTCCTTTTCCCATACAAAGTTATTTTGACATTTAGCTCGGCGTCAGTCCACAAGCAATATCAACTTTTGTAATTTATCACAAGTAAGCATATGCTCTCATTTTCTAAAACAAACTTATTTAAACATTTATTACGTAGATACATCGAATTGAATTTGTTTTGTCATAACTTTTCGATTCCATATATCAATCACTATGCCTCGAAGTCAACATATACCTAACATTCTCGCTCCAACAAACAACTAATCCGTCCATAAAATTCAGCGATGCATGCTAAAGTGATATTACAGAATACTGAATATACAATCTATGTAATTTAAATTTCAGTAGGTAATTTTGAGAGTGAGCAACTGCTGTCATTCTCCATTAAATTTTAACTTTCTCCAAGAGGTAATTCAAATTTCAGTAGGTAATTTTGAGAGTGAGCTACTGCTCTCATTTTCTGTTTAATTTTCTAACTTTCTCCAAGAGGTAATTTAAATTTCAGTAGGTACTTTTGTGAGTGAGCTACTGCTCTCATTTTCAACTTTCTCCAAGAGGTAATTAAAATTTCAGTAGGTACTTTTGTGAGTGAGCTATTCTCTCATTTTCCGTTTAATTTTTACCTTTCGCCAAGAAGTAATTTAAATTTCAGTAGGTAATTTTGCAAGTGAGCTACTGCTCGCACTTTCCGTTTAATTTTTTACTTTTTCCAAGAGATAAATCAAATTTCAGTAGGTAATTTTGTGAGTGAGCTACTGCTCTCATTTTCTGTTTAATTTTTAACTTTCTCCAAGAGGTAATTAAAATTTCAGCAGGTACTTTTCTGAGTGAGCTGCTCTCTCATTTTCCGTTTAATTTTTACCTTTCGCAAAGAAGTAATTTAAATTTCAGTAGGTAATTTTGTAAGTGAGCTACTGCTCTCATTTTCCGTTTAATTTTTTACTTTATCCAAGAGGTAAATCAAATTTCAGCAGGTATTTTTGTGAGTGAGCTGCTCTCTCATTTTCCGTTTAATTTTTACCTTTCGCCAAGAAGTAATTCAAATTTCAGTAGGTAATTTTGTGAGTGAGCGACTGCTATCATTTTCTGTTTAGTTTTCTAACTTTCTCCAAGAGGGTAATTTAAATTTCAGAAGGTACTTTTGTGAGTGAGCTACTCTCTCATTTTCCGTTTAATTTTTACCTTTCGCCAAGAAGTAATTAAATATCAGTAGGTAATTTTGCAAGTGAGCTACTGCTCTCACTTTCCGTTTAATTTTTTACTTTTTCCAAGAGGTAAATAAAATTTCAGTAGGTAATTTTGTGAGTGAGCTACTGCTCTCATTTTCCGTTTAATTTTTAACTTTCTCCAAGAGGTAATTTAAATTTCAGTAGGTACTTTTGTGAATGAGCTACTCTCTCATTTTCCGTTTAATTTTTATCTTTCGCCAAGAGGTAATTTACATTTAAGTAGGTAATTTTGTGAGTGAGCTACTGCTCTCATTTTCCGTTTAATTTTTAACGATTTCCAAGAGGTAATATAAATTTCAGTAGGTAATTTTTTAAGTCATTGAGCTAGTGCAGTGTGGACAGTAGTGCTAGTAGTAGTTTAATGCAAAACTTTTCCAAGAGATAATTTAAATTTCAATAGGTAATTTTAAGTGAGCATTGAGCTCTAATTTTAGATTTAACATAGAACTGTATACAAAGTAATTAAATTCAGTAGGTAAAGAAAGTTCAGAAAGTGAGTGAGCTAGCGATCTCGTTTGCTAGTACGTTGTACTTATCAAATAAAAGTCAAAGCGGCTGGTCAACGTGAAAATGATTAACTTTCATATAAGTAAAAGAGTCATGTACCCAACAGCGGGACATGATGAGCAGGAGAAGAAAGGACATTTTCGAAAAGGCATTTTACATTTCTCATTTTTTTATACAAGTTAAAAAAAATATTAATACACGTGAACATTTCTCTCAATTTTACTCTACGTGTTCATGGCTGCACGTCGGACCCACGATAGTGGGGTATCGCCATGGGTATCGTGGGTTCACAGTGGATGCCTGGATGTTTTACTCAAGAAAGGTGTGATGATGCCAAAGCCGATCTTATGCACATATAAAGCCACGCTTCTCGTCTTTGTCGACACATTGTCGAGGACAGTGTCGACCAACATTTTCCTAGACCACACTTAACTATCGCACCGAGATGTCGCCGACATACTTATGCAACAGACGTCGCCCGACTGTCTGGGAACACCATGAATCCCGTAACCTCTGGACCCACTTAAAAGTTTGTGCGATCGTGACAATGGACAACATGATCGCTTCTCGTAGCAAATAGATAAGAGAGGTGGGGCGGGGCGGTCAAGTGCTGATCTCGAGATACACTGAAATCCTCTCATACTCACAATGTGTACCAATAATGTTCGGTAATGTCACTTTATGTACGGAACATGCAATTCTTCCAGTCCACGTCACTGGCGAACTGCTGACCATATGCATTATGGTCAGCAGTAGGGATTTCTTCAAAGTGGAAGTCTGAAAAAAAAATACATAATTTAGTACATACATACATAGATATCAATCACGCGGAATCCCGACAATCGGGGTAAGCATAGCAATCGGTATTGTGTTGCAAGAACTCCGGTAAATAACAGCACAACACCGACCACCAAATTTCGCAAGGTATTCGGATCAGATACGAAGACCCATCTACTGCATGACTTGGTAGAAGTACCGTGCCAAGGTGAGAGGTGGCAAGCCAGTCGCCCTTTAGCCCTTTAGCTCAACGGCGCCAATACGCATTCTAACATTTACAGTGACTGCGAAAACCATGGCGGCCTGTGAGATGCACCTTCACAATGTGTTCGCAGGACCCCATACTTTACATTGGCGAAAAAGATGCAAATAAATTATTCAATTTCAGAAGCATCAAGGTTGTTGCTCCGAAGCGTGTTCCTCAGGGTTCCGTGCTGTCTCCGACGCTCGTTCTGCTTCAAATTAATGGTAGGCTCAAATCGGATAACTTTAATTGCTATGCCGACGACATTACCATACTAGCAAGGTAGTACCCTCAGCCAACAGCAAGCATGACCGAGGTGGAGGAAAACAAGCAGCATCTTGCCGTTAAAATCGTAGAGGCCCTGGATAAGGATCGCCGATTGGGGTCTCCAAAACTTCATCGAGTTTAATGCGAGTAAAACCCAAGCACGCGTGTTCAGTGCGACACCGTTCACCACAACCTCTATATTCCAAGGAAACTATCATGAAACCTCAACTTTTCAACCCGTATCTCTGTTACTCCGCAGATTGCAGCCGTGTGCGTGTTCTATCTCCCGTTGCAAGGAGCTGCATAAAGCTAACCCCCTCGATCCCCACTTTACCATAGCTCCGCGCGAAAAAGGTTAAGAATGGATCCGCACACTGTAGAATTCCACTCAACAAGGACAAACCAATCTTTTAATATATTTACAACGGTAGGAAGTGCAGTGAAGCGAGTTTGGCAGTGAGGAAGATAAAATAAATGCTGGAGTGATTAGTCCGCAGATTAGGCAGCTCGACAGTAAACGGGTGAATTCCCTCGCGTGGACCTGCGGTGAAACAGCCGCCTTATTCTGTAACTTGAATGCAATACCGACGTTTGGTTAACCCAAAGTTTTTAAAATGTGGCTAAGCGTCTGTGTGTGCTAGCTAGCGTGCATATTGGCTGCAATGCATTGCATTTAGCATGAAAATTTTTTGTCTACAGTGGGTGGCCAAATTATTAGAGCCACAAAATATATTGATATGTTTGTTTCTATTTCATTTTATTGGCACACTCTATTTAATTCTATAAAATAGACTGCCAACACTGTTGACATGGCAGCACTTAACTCAAGACGGCATTTTGTGTCAGTGCTGTCATTCTCATCTGAGAAGTCTCGCGGTGCGCACGAGTTATCCTTATTGTTTAAAGTGTTTATAGACGTTTTAGACGCTTTTAATGCTCTCTGTCGACTTTCTGATTATTGTGCTATATTATTGTGTTAATTAAACAGTCATATCTTGCATTTCCTGTGTGTTCCATAATTTTTTGGGAACAAAAACTTTTTTATGATGGGAAAAGCCAAAGACATCTCACCAAAGAAAACAACAGAAATAAAAACTTTAATAATAAACACTGGTCACTCCAACAGAAAGATAGCATCCATTGCTAAAGTTTCCAAGGCAACAGTGGACCGAATTAAAAAAAATAGATGAACATGTGGATTTGACCCCACGGCCAAAGGAAAATGTGGACGAAAAAAATCGCAACACCAGGGGATGTTCGACAAATACGCGATATTGTCATAACGACATTTCACCAAGGACAGCTCGTCGAAGAATAAAGGATCTGGGGTTTTCAGCGTGTCGACCTGCAAAAAAGCCGCTGCCCCAACCATGAAGAAAAAGAAAGACTACAATGGACAAAAGATCATTATAGGAAGCAGGTAAATATCATTATGATTCTTGCTCTGCACCTGGCAATTCATCGGTTTATCTTAAATTCTAAAATTCCAAAACATTCTAGGTCTGCTTTTCGGACGAATCGACCGTGCAGATAATCGTGGATAGAGCTGCATGAGGAGAAAAAGGGGGAAAATACAAGGACGAATGCATCGTGAGGACGGTGAAGCACCCTCTCAGCATCATGGTGTGGTCCATAATCATCATCACAAACAGCTATATTAATCCCCAAAAAGGGTCCGACGGTGTGTCCGATGACACTATTAAGTTAGTCAGATCATTCTATGAGTCCGATGATATCAGTCGTTAAACTCCGAATCGAAAAGATTCATTCGAGGTAAAAACGCAGAAGGTAGTCTGACAACTATTCCTAAAAAAAAGTCATGACTGTAGCCGAAGTTTACAGATTGTTCAAGCTGAAATACCCTGATGTGAAGATAACACGGACGAAGTTCGTTGAATAAAGGTCGTTCCACGTGCGGGCCATGTCGGAAATACCGCATAATGTTTGTGTATGCGGATATCACGCCAATTTGGAAGTGAATTCACTCTAAGACACAACGGGTCCAACAATAACCACTCCTTCGCAATTACTGAAGGCAATATGTTATGACACGGATAAGGAGCCATGTATGACTGAAAAGTGTCAGTTGTGCTATTATATTTCAGATGTTGTAAAGTTGAATGTACCGATCTAAATGCTCTAACGCAATGGAAACAGTGGGGGAAGTAAACTGATGGATGGCTCAAATTCAGGATATTCAGGGTTCAAAAAATGAATAGGTGCAAGTAATGACACACAACAAAGGTTGTATAAAACTCACTGCTATGTTAAAAAGGAGCAGACAGTTTTTCGAGAAATCGAGGTTGGAAACGTCAGAGAGAGAAGGTGTGATAAAAAAAGATTTTGCAGAATTTTTTTCAATCATCGCCCAAGACGAGATACAAAGTGCCCATTGGCGCCACCCACAATTAACTTTATTTACGTGTTGTGTGTGGATCCGAAAAGGCCAAAAGGTGGCTAGTTATGTTGTTGTGAGCGATGATTAAACACTTACATACATATGTAAGTATATGGGGTCATGATGATAAAACATCAGTTTGGATTTACTTACAAATAATTATTGAAATCATAAAGAAAGAATACCCGGAATAGGAGAAACTGATATTATTTTCTGATGCCTATGCGGCCCAATTCGAAAATAGGTATACGATCTCATGTATATATTACAATGTTGAGGACTGGGTAGTACAGGCTAACTGGACTTTTTTCGCCACCTGTCGCAGCAAAGGCAGAGTGGATGGGTTAGGTACCAAAGGCAGTCTTTGGAACGCCATAAAAGCCAAACAAGTCAGTATGAAGACAGCCTGGGGAGTGCTACGAATATTTATCAGCGAATTCCAAAGATGTCAAATACTTGTTCGTCAATGCTGATGATTATACTTCCGGCAGCATCAAAGAAGAGCTACAGCTACGTTGGCAATAGTTAGATTTGATTCTTGGACTTCAGAAACAACATTTTTCCAAGCATCACGGCGGCAAGGAAATTTCTTACAGCCGAACTGTAAATTCCACTTCAAAGATCACTTCACTGTTTAAAACAGTGAATTATGCGGTTTACTCCGCATTAAAGGAAGAAAGTGAAGACAAGAATGAAGAAGATCATAAAGAGAAGAGCGAAGAGGAAATTGGAAAAATGAAAAGAGGAAAAATATACAAGAAACGAATGAAAAAGTGAAGAAAAATAAAGAAACAAAGGCTAATGAGAATACAAATGAAGACAATGGAAGTGAAGAAGATTTAAGACGGGGTTATAGGCCAGCATGCATCATGAGAAAAATTCCTAAAATTAGAAAAAGAGAAACTTGAACATAAA